>JACCGJ010018657.1:0-12500 GCA_013407085.1 Atriophallophorus winterbourni | reverse complement strand
TCGCATGGACCCCAGCCGTGAGAACAGGCTACGCTGATTGGACAGAGGCTTTAGTCGTTTATCTTGCGTCATTGTTCACACAACGAGATCCACGGCGTCGCAAAAGGAATTCATTTCGACAGTTGGTGGTCCGGCATTTGTAAAACGTGACCTAACCAGCGTTGATCTGCTTCTCTGTATTAACATTATTACCGAAGAGCTTATTCCGGAGATGATGCTTACGTGGGCGACGATTTCACTTAACTGCCCAACACGCTGTGGAGACAGCGGTGAGGTCGAATGTGCTCATTTACACACGATCTCAGTTTTACCTAACTATGAGCACGGATGTGCAATTGTGCAGCATTTCTGTGCTGTACGGCTAACGTTGTGCTAAATTGATTGACCATCGGTAGTGCTGAAACACACTGGAGTCTCACTACCATTTCTATTCTCTTCTGTCTAGGCCTGGGCAACTTGACAGTATCTTAGCCCACGTGCAGTCTCTAACTGTGCGGCACTTTGCCAGGATCAGGCTGTTGTGCTTTCATACCATAGCATACCTATGAGCACTACCTAAGACACCTTTCTGAACACGGCGAAACATTGCAACAAATGGAGTAGAGTGGGAAAGCAACGTACTTGGTATTTGTGTGAACCGGTTTAATTTTCTCCGGTAGACACGATTCGTAGACAGCATTGAACAGAGTGTTGCCGATGAAGCGTGGTAGCTAAAGTAAAAGAGGCATATAACCGACATATTGATTAGTTGTAGGTCAGGTATTGGATGGAAATTGAAAGGTATGCAGCTATGGTTTGTTGCGAACGTTATGTCACCGAACTAGGTGACCACAATTGCAACCGCAAAGTCAGCTGATCAAGGTCACAGCCAAAAAGAAGCAAAGCACTATGGAAAATTCCTTGTTCTGATTTTGAGAAGTATAACCAAGGCCAGAATCAATAATACCGGAACAACATCCAGCATGATCACAAAACGTTCGGCTAACAGCCCCACGCGATATGGCCTCAAACGAGATTTTTCTGATGATATCCATTATCCAATACAACAGTTTAAGGATCACCGAAGAACTACCCAAACTGCTTCTACCAACAGGAGAAGGGGCGATGGCGAGTAAGTGGCGCCCGAAAACCAGTTTGCTTCGGGCAGATGGAGCTCGTTATTCTGGGATGGTATTTCATCTAAGGGATGGAAAACCCAGATTTTAAGACTTGCGGGATACCCGATTGCGGGAAAGGCTTCGGGAGAAAACTCTGAGGAGCATAGTCTCGTAGACGGTTAGTTGGGGCACACTACCTTTTTCTAGCAACTCCCTGCTGCCCTGCAGGAGGCACTTACTTGTTGAAAGGCTAGAGAAGCTGACTCGAACAAACGCCGAGTGGTGCTGGGGACGCCGCTTTGTACCCAAATTCCCAAGAATCTTCATTGAAACCCACTCATCTACAAAACTAACAAGTAACAAAAACGACAGCAAGTTGGATCGGCGTCTGAAATTAGAACAGCTTAGCATTTTGAAATTTGCTGGATAGAGAATAAAATCTTGAGAAAATTTAACTACATAAAAATGACGCAACTAGACTATTCGTGTAAGGGCTACCAGGAATGGAGTTGGGTAGGTGTTGATAAAATGCACGTAGACTGAAATACTGTCACCTTGTCCATTCGCAGACAAACTAGCCAAGGCAGATAACGTATCTGATCTTAGCCGGTTGCCATTGACAACCAGCATCTCTTGTGCACAAATGCGCACTCTTGGCAAATGAGAAAGTAACCTGGAAGGCAGCCAAGGCTTCGCTCAACCAGATGGGCCGAGGGTGGAAAAACAGTTTCATTGAGGTTATACAAACGGGAGAAGCCAGCCGCGTTCGCTGGCTACTCAAATCTGAGCTGAACTCACCAGAAGCTGCGGCACAGACAAGTCATCCATCAGCAGGGATTGTGTACGCGAGCAATGGACTCCCAGTTCCCGATGCGTTCCGCAGCACTCGAGACAAATGATCACACCCAAATTCACGCTCACCCACTCTGGATCTGAAAAGAACCGCATGGTTAATGTGCATAGCGCAATCCCAACATGATCGTATGGGCTTTACCGAGACAAAATAGATCATGAGCGGTTAACAAGTTAATGATTTGAATGCAGCGTTCTACAATTGAATGCTATGAATCAGGAGGGAGACAGTGTGAAGCGTGTCTTTCAAAGTTTTGAGACAAAGTCCGAAAAACACGCTGCCATGCTGGAAGCATTTCGAATTGACCGCACGTGATCAGCCATTTCCGATTGGTCAGTTAGTTCGAGCGAATAGATTGCACGAAAAAAGGTGTTTGGTTTGTTAGGAGGTTGAGATTTAGCTTAGCGTATTGGGGTGTAGGGTACAGGGGAAATGAAATTTGAAAAAGCTAGATGGGAGAGTGAAAGATTATATATTCATGAGGTTATAGACTACAGTGGAAAAAGTGGGAGACAGTTAAGCAGCAACCACGAAAGTTGATCACCTATCTGGATGTGCAATCGTGCAGTACTTTGTGCTGTGCGGCTAACACCGTGCTAAATTGATTGGCCAACGGTAGTGAGCTGCACGCTGAAACACACTGGAGTCTCACTAACATTTCTATTTCCCTCCTCAAATCTGTCCAGGCCTGGGCAACCTGACAGTATCTTAGCCCACGTGTAGTCTCTGACTATGCGGCACTTTGCCTGGATCAGACTTGTGCTTTCATTCCATTCTTGTTAAGTTGAGGCAGAGTAATTATAATCGCGTGCAAAAATACAGTCTGTAATTAACCAGAGTGTGCAAGTCTTAATGAAATGAGCAATCTTTCAAATGCACCAGTAAGCATTAAAAAAAGATGTACAAGTCATCATCATCATCATCACAGACAGCATTACACTGGTAGCACGAACCAAATGCTTAACTGCCACACAACCATGATGGGGAAGGGTGGGACTTAAACATAGCTACGGATTTTATAGAAGAGTAAGCATAAACAAGCTGGGAAGAGGTGCCTACACCTTGAAAGGAACATGCACTTCGTGAACGAGTAGAGCGACATCAGCATGGCAGCTTTCACTGTCATGCATCATAACAAGTTGCCTTGGACGATTCAAAGTTTATACATCATTTACGCTAATGGATCGGCACGTATTCATACAGGGGAACGTTTGAGTTTACATATCTGTTCCAGCAAACCCAGAGACTATTTCTGAAGTACTTCTATGCTGTGCGAAACTGATTTGTCACGGGTAGAGAACTGCAAGCGAAAACACAGGCATTGTCCATTCCTATTTTCTCTTACCTCTGCATAAGGCTGGGCAACTTAGCAGACCCTTCGGCTACGTGAAGTCTACAACTTTGGGGTACTTTGTCTGGATCAGACTTGTGCTTTCCTACATACACACATAAGACTTAACTGTATGCTTCTTAGAAGCTTTCACCTCCGTTGGAGAAGAAATTTGTGTCAGAAACAGGAAGCTGACAAGAGCTTTTAAACTGTAAGGTAGTGGAATTGATCGGGAATTCATATTAATGAAACGTTACCAAAAATCTGCTCTAACGGATTCAGTGCAAACTTTCTAATCAGCTTTTGAAACTCGTTCATTAGTAGAATTTAGTTTCATTACTATGGATACTCCGTCGCGCTGAGACTGGACCTTAACGTGGTGCGATAGTTTGTGTATCTTCATGACCCATTGAGCTATACTGGGTGGTGTCTTTTGGTGCCAGCATAGCTACTCAAACCATGAAGGTTCAGGCTTTTTAGCCAAAGGCTCCGGGCGGGGCCCCCTAAGCCAAACCCTACTTCGGCCTGGGCAACCGGGCAGTATCACGCCCACAAGCAACTTGGGACCTTGTCTGGCTCCAAGCATGTGCTTCATGATGATGATGATGACTATGGATACAAAATCTGTTGTGAGAAAACTTCACCAACTTTTAGAGGGAGAAGCCTATGAGCGTCGGTAAGACTTCGACGAGTCGGCTTAAGGCGACAGATGAATAGGGCAACGTCAAACGTTTTTATCTTACGGCACAGCATTAAATGTCGAATTGGTAAATGTAATGGAAAATGTTCGTGACCGATCGGGGAATCATAATCATGAAAAAATAAAGTTTGTAATGAATCGGTGAGAGTAGATTATTGGGAACGTTTCGCTTCAGACTCAGAAGCTTCCTCACACCAAGGGTGTCAGTACGAACAGATATCAAGCTTAAATTTCATTCATCTGACCAATCTTAAGCTGGTTAAGAACTGCACAGCCCATGGTGGGTGCTGCGCTTGTTAAGATAGACAAGCGCGTTCAATATCGACTGACGCACCACCACCCCTACGTGCCGTATAATCCCTTAATTGTTTTAGTCTAAGCAGGTGTGAATGACATCTGCTGACCGATTAGCTCGGTGCGCGCACTAGGGGTCACGCATGTTACTGTTTATCCGCTGCAGAACCGGACGCAAGATTGTGGAGATATCAGCCCCGTCCACCTTATTGACTGCATTCTTTCCAGCATTTGTTATCTCAACCGCCTCAGCGTGAAGTCGTTCCATGTATGATTTTACCCCCCGCCTTATCACTTCTACGTTATCAAGATCTACGCTGTGACGCTGGATTGGTAAAATTAAAACCTACGGATACGGATGCCCTCTTAAGCTACACTTATCTTCCTAATAGGTATTCAGTTCCATAGCGTCCGTCATCTTCC
This sequence comes from Atriophallophorus winterbourni, assembly GCA_013407085.1. Lineage (NCBI taxonomy): Eukaryota > Metazoa > Platyhelminthes > Trematoda > Plagiorchiida > Microphallidae > Atriophallophorus > Atriophallophorus winterbourni. Next base: position 7,803 of record JACCGJ010018657.1, on the reverse strand, counting down.
AAAAATTCGAGCACTTGAGTAGCGATGAGCTAGAAACTATCAAGAAGCCATTTGACGGCGGCAAAACTAGGTGAAATATCTCACACACAAAACAGAAAACAAAGGGTGAGCCACTGTATGTATCCCGTAGGTCAAGGGGCTTTCTAAAGTGACAAGTATAATCTGAAAGGGGCGTCAATTCGGATTATATATGAGAAAGGTTGAACTCTTCGCTTGCTCTTGGGTCAACTCAATTGTGGTTATAGTGTAAAGTGCAAGGATTGTACTGAATGGCATATAGTAAAGTCACACATGGAAGCTCACACTATGGTATGGTATGAAAGCACAAGCCTGTTCCAGGCAAAGTGCCGCACAGTTAGAGACTGCACTTGGGCTGAGATAATGTCAGGTTGCCTAGGCCTAGACAGATACGAGGAAGAAAAAAGAACAGGAAATGGTAGTGAGACTCCAGCCTGTTTCAGTATGCAGCTCACTAACTCTGGCTGGACACCGGGCATAGTGCAAAATCTTGAAAATTTACGTTTTTACTGAGACGTAGCATTAACCCTTTATATGAACGCCAGCATACAGAGGCAGTGAAAATCACGAAAGCTGTTAGACATGCAGTCTACAAGGTAGATGGGGCACAGAACTTCACGATATATTTAGCACAATGCAAAGACATATAGTATTTTTATTTATATTTATGTTTGAATTTAATTATTTGACTTACTTTAGTTTTGTGCGTATATATCCTCATGAAGGATGAGTCGACTTCAATGAAGACTCTTGGGAATTTGGGGATCAAGCGGCGTCCCCAGCACCACTCGGCGTTTGTTCGAGTCAGCTTCTCTAGCCTCTGCACAACCAAGTGCGACCTGCAAGGCAGCCTGTCAGAAAGAGGTGGTGTGCACCAACTACCCGTCTACCATACTCTGTTTAAGATTTTTCCTCAGGGTTTTCTCCCGAAGCCTTTCCCGCGATCGGGTATCCCGCAAGGCAGTGGAGGTTGGAATTCAGGGTTTCCCATCCCTTAGATGAAAAGCCCTCTCAGGCTAACGGGCTCCATCTACCGAAGCAAACTGGTTTTCAGGCGCCAGTCACTCGCCCCTTCTCATATTGGTAGAAGCATTTCCGCCGGGCTCGGGAGCCACTCGTGCAGGCCAGCAGCTGGACTTGGTTGTCAGAGGCTATTTGAGACGCGCGCCATATTGGAGTATTTTATAAACAGTGAGAGCTTATTCACACTGCCACCCCGGCTATGACAACCATTGGAACCGATTATTTGTCTAATACCAATCAACAGCTTGTCTGAAATAACAAACCTGTTCCAGGCAAAGTGCCACACAGTCAAAGACTGCACGTGAGCTAAAATACTGTCAGTCAACAGTAGTCATATTGGTCGCTGGGTTTATAGGCCATTTGTACCGATCTTTGTCTATGTGTCATGACACCCCGTGGATTTCAATAAGCATCTCATGGTTCGCCGCTCTAACTATCACCCTTGGTCTGACGAAGCTCACTTTTGTGTCAGAGGCGAAACGATACGCAACCACTGCTCTAACCGATTGCGTTCAAAACTCATTTTCAGGGCAATGACTGAGTGATCGATACCAAACATTTTCCGAAAAACATCTATCAATCTAACCTTCGCCCATGACAACCGGGAATGAATTAAATTAAGTCTCCCGAAACAGTTCAACAGAGACAGGAAACACGGAAGCTCTAAGCATTCAGGAATAACAATAAACACTATAAATGCGACTCGATTTGTAGGTATCTCGTTCACGTACAGCATGCTCTACGACAGCATTCAAGATATCGAAGAAGATTTACATAACGGACCGGTGAAAGGATGACAGATAAAGAAGAAAATCTAGACGCAACAACCGCGTACAAATGATCAATGTGTAAACCCGTGGTAAGCGATAGGGAGTGGCAGCGGGGATAAGCTCTCATTGTTTATCAAATGCCCCCATATGGCGCGCGTCCCAAATAGCCTCTGACAACCAAGTCCAGCTTCTGGCATGCACGAGTGGCTCCCCGAGCCCGGTTGAACTGTTTCTACTAACAGGAGAAGGGGTGAGGGACTGGCGCCTGAAAAACAGTTTACGTCAGGCAGATGGAGCTCGTTTCATTTAAAGGAAGTAAAACCCTTATTTTAAACCCCAGCTGCCTTGCGGGATACCCAATCGCGGGAAAGGCTTCGGAAGAAAACCCTGAGAAAAAAACCTGGAACAGAGTCTGGTAGACCACTTCTTTCTGGCAACTCCCTGCTGCATTGCAGGTCGCACTTGGTTGTACAAAGGCTAGAGAAGCTGTCTTTAATAAACGCCGAGTGGTGCTGGGGACGCCGCTTTGTACCCAAATTCCCAAGACTCTTCATTGAAGCCGACACATCCTCCAGGAGGAGATACTCGCACGGCTGGTGGGGCAAATTCGCTTGAATATTGCGGTTTTTATAACTATTACAACACAGAAAACTGCGGGACAGTGTGATCCAGCAGAGGATGAAACAGACAAAGAAACGACCGTTCGGAAAGAAGGCGCCCAATGAGAAACATTGACTCACCTGGTTGACCACAATCCGCGCATACATCATTCCCGGGAAGTGATCTTAAAGAAGCCTGGATCATTGACCGGAATTTCTTGCCTTTGGTGGCGTTAGGAGGACTGGCATCGTCGTTCACATTCAGCCGACTGTCGCCAGAACGCGAGGCTGGTGAACTGTCGGAACGGAAAGATGAACAGGTGCGGGAAATCGTTTGCTGAGGATGAACGCTGAAGAGGGTATCTAGAATCACTGGTTAAGAAAAAAGCTAAACGGGTGTTGGTATGATGTTCGTATTACCAGAACAAAACACCTCTTGGGCAGCGGGGCATTGATTGTGAGTAGCAATGTCCAGTTACGCAGAAACGAAATGGAATGACGACACGCATGACCATAGACGGATGTGCTGTGCGGCTAACATTATGCTAAATTGATTGGCCAGCGGTAGTGAGCTGCAAACTGAAACACGCTGGAGTCTCACTACCATTTCTATTTTCTTTCTACTTCTTTTCTCATATCTGTCTAGGCATGGGCAACCTGACAGTATATCAGCCCATGTGCGGTCTCTGACTGTGCGGCACTTTGCCTGGATCAGGCTTGTGCTTTCACATCACATCACGACAGTCGAGTGGCACGGATTGATCCATGAAAATCACGACGGAATCCCACGTGCTCCAAAAACATTTCATCTTGGTGAACACCACACTGGCTTTGTCTATCCTTCGCTATCCCGACCTACCCCGCTTCCTGGGTAATGAGATTAGTATTGTCAACGTTCGGCAGTTCGAGTGATCATGACAGAGAAACGGTTAAATCCGTGATTGAGCGCAAAGAAGCAAGAACCAAAGCAGTGTGAATAAACATGAACAGGTATGCGGCATTGTGATTCGCACAGATATGAGATGGTGTTTTGCTGTGTACGTAAAAAAGGCGTCTGATCAGTTGGGGTTCTCTAGTGTTGCGGGATTCGCGGGTGAACGCGATCAGCGTAAGACAGGAAGAAGTCGGGGAGGAATCAGGGCGCAAGCGACAAGTGATGTGTGAAGCGCATGGGGGTGATTTGAGTAGAGTTGCGTCGAGTGGACACTACGACAGAAAAGGCGATTTAAGGATGACTGGCATGGCGTAATACTCCCACAGCTATTGTCTATATCTATGTATGTGTGTTGTATGTATGTCTCTATGTATGCATGATGTTGTCTGTCTGAATGTAGTATGTGTGTAGTTTTGCTTTGTATTTCTGTATGTATGTCTTGTAATGTAGTCTTGTATGATGATGTATCTATGAATGTTGTATGGCCTGCATGAATTTATTGTATGTATGTTATGTATGTATGTATGTATGCAAAGTGGCGAATAGTTGAAGACTGCACGAAGACTAAGGCTGGCAGTTAGACTCCAGCGTGTATCCGCATGCAGCTAGCTCACCGGCTTTAGTCACATAGCACCGAGGTACTCCATTAATTGCCCATCCGTGAAAATCGAGCGCAAAGCTGTATTCGAAATTCCAGCTCAAGACCAATATTGACAAAACAACAAAGCATGCCAAATTCCAAAGAAAATAAACATAGCATATCGACGAGATAAACTTGACCGCATTGTTCCGTAGAACAATGATTTCTTAATACAAACGGAACAAAGAAGCGTCGATGTGACATACTTCAATCGAGCTAGCTCATCACGTGAGTAAGGCGACGTGTTGGGCACCGACATGTGATTGAGGGATATCCGGTGATTTGGATTATCGATCGAAGCAAACGATGGTTATCGATGCGACTGCCGGCCCGGGATGACTCTGATCCAAAACACCGGACGGCAGTTTGTTTCAAGCGCATGCGGATCCTGATCTTCCTGTCCCTACCTGATGAGTGCAAACAGCACGAAACCGGTCGTGGGGTGTGAATGACGGAAAAGCATGCAAATGAATATTTTGTTTCATGGTTATGGGTTTAACCCCATTTAACATGTGTTTGGACACATGCTTTTGAACAGGTTGGTCGTACCAGCCTTATCCAACAGTGGCATACAAGCGCTCCTTGATTACCAATCCTACACTGTTTCAAGCGCATGCGGATTCTGATCTTACTGTCCCTACCCTGATGAGTGCAAACAGCACGAAACCGGTCGTGGGGTGTGAATGATGGAAAAGCATGCAAATGAATAGTTTGTTTCATGGTTATGGGTTTAACCCCATTTAACATGTGTTTGGACACATGCTTTGAACAGGTTGGTCGTACCAGCCTTATCCAACAGTGGCATACAAGCGCTCCTTGTTTACCATTCTTCCACTGTTTCAAGCGCATGCGGATCCGGATCTTACTGTCCCTACCTGATGAGTGCAAACAGCACGAAACCGGTCGTGGGGTGTGAATGACGGAAAAGCATGCAAATGAATGTTTTGTTTCATGGTTATGGGTTTAACCCCATTCAACATGTGTTTGGACACATGCTTTTAACAGGTTGGTCGTACCAGCCTTATCCAACAGTGGCATACAAGCGCTCCTTGTTTACCATTCTTCCACTGTTTCAAGCGCATGCGGATCCTGATCTTACTGTCCCTACCTGATGAGTGCAAACAGCACGAAACCGTCGTGGGGTGTGAATGACGGAAAAGCATGCAAATGAATATTTTGTTTCATGGTTATGGGTTTAACCCCATTTAACATGTGTTTGGACACATGCTTTGAACATGTTGGTCGTACCAGCCTTATCCAACATTGGCATACAAGCGCTCCTTGCCTACCATTCTTCCACTGTTTCAAGCGCATGCGGATCCTGATCTTACTGTCCCTACCTGATGAGTGCAAACAGCACGAAACCGGTCGTGGGGTGTGAATGACGGAAAAGCATGCAAATGAATATTTTGTTACATGGTTATGGGTTTAACCCCATTTAACATGTGGTTGGACACATGCTTTGAACAGGTTGGTCGTACCAGCCTTATCCAACAGTGGCATACAAGCGCTCCTTTGTTTACAATTCCTCCACTGTTTCAAGCCCATGCGGATCCTGATCTTACTGTCCCTACCTGATGAGTGCAAACAGCACGAAACCGGTCGTGGGGTGTGAATGACGGAAAAGCATGCAAATGAATATTTTGTTTCATGGTTATGGGTTTAACCCCATTTAACATGTGTTTGGACACATGCTTTGAACAGGTTGGTCGTACCAGCCTTATCCAACAGTGGCAGACAAGCGCTCCTTGTTAACCATTCTTCCACTGTTTCAAGCGCATGCGGATCCTGATCTTACTGTCCCTACCTGATGAGTGCAAACAGCACGAAACCGGTCGTGGGGTGTGAATGACGGAAAAGCATGCAAATGAATATTTTGTTTCATGGTTATGGGTTTAACCCCATTTAACATGTGTTTGGACACATGCGATGGACAGTGTCGTACCGCCTTATCCAACGAGTGGCATAACAGCGCTCCTACGCTCCTTGTTTACCATTCTTCCACTGTTTCAAGCGCATGCGGATCCTGATCTTACTGTCCCTACCTGATGAGTGCAAACAGCACGAAACCGGTCGTGGGGTGTGAATGACGGAAAAGCATGCAAATGAAGATTTTGTTTCATGGTTATGGGTTTAACCCCATTTAACATGTGTTTGGACACATGCTTTGAACAGGTTGGTCGTACCAGCCTTATCCAACGTGGCATACAAGCGCTCCTTGTTTACCATTCTTCCACCTTTTCAAGTGCATACGGATCCTGATCTTACTGTCTGCCTACCTGATGAGTGCAAACACACGAAACCGTCGTGGTGTGGAATGACGTAAAAGCATCAAATGAATATTTTGTGTTCAATGGTTATGGTTTAACCCCAATTTAACATGTGTTTGGACACATGCTTTGATAACAGGTTGTGTCGTACCAGCCTTATACACAGGGGCATACAAGCGCCCTTGTTTTACCATTTCCGCCACTGTTTCAAGCGCATGCGGATCCTGATCTTACTGTCCCTACCTGATGAGTGCAAACAGCACGAACCCGGTCGTACTGTGTGAATGACGGAAGATCATGCAAATGAATACTTTGTTTCATGGTTATGGGTTTAACCCCATTTAACATGTGTTTCGACACATGCTTTGAACAGGTTCGTCGTACGAGCCTTATCCAACAGTGGCATACAGGCGCTCCTTGTTTACCATTCCTCCACTGTTTCAAGCGCATGCGGATCCTGATCTTACTGTCCCTACCTGATGAGTGCAAACAGCACGAAACCGGTCGTGGGGTGTGAATGGCGGAAAAGCATGCAAATGAATATTTTGTTTCATGGTTATGGGTTTAACCCCATTTAACATTTGTTTGGACACATGCTTTGAACAGGTTGGTCGTACCAGCCTTATCCAACAGTGGCATACAAGCGCTCCTTGTTTACCATTCTTCCACTGTTTCAAGCGCATGCGGATCCTGATCTTACTGTCCCTACCTGATGAGTGCAAACAGCACGAAACCGGTCGTGGGGTGTGAATGACGGAAAAGCATGCAAAGGAATATTTTGTTTCATGGTTATGTGTTTAACCCCATTTAACATGGGTTTCGACACATGCTTTGAACAGGTTCGTCGTACGAGCCTTATCCAACAGTGGCATACAAGCGCTCCTTGTTTACCATTCCTCCACTGTTTCAAGCGCATGCGGATCCTGATCTTACTGTCCCTACCTGATGAGTGCAAACAGCACGAAACCGGTCGTGGGGTGTGAATGACGGCAAAGCATGCAAATGAATATTTTGTTTCATGGTTATGGGTTTAACCCCATTTAACATGTGTTTGGACACAGGCTTTGAACAGGTTGGTCGTACCAGCCTTATCCAACAGTGGCATACAAGCGCTCCTTGTTTACCATTCTTCCACTGTTTCAAGCGCATGCGGATCCTGATCTTACTGTCCCTACCTGATGAGTTCAAACAGCACGAAACCGGTCGTGGGGTGTGAATGACGGAAAAGCATGCAAATGAATATTTTGTTTCATGGTTATGGGTTTAACCCCATTTAACATGTGTTTGGACACATGCTTTGAACAGGTTGGTCGTACCAGCCTTATCCAACAGTGGCATAAAAGCGTTCCTTGTTTACCATTCCTCCACTGTTTCAAGCGCATGCGGATCCTGATCTTACTGTCCCTACCTGATGAGTGCAAACAGCACGAAACCGGTCTGTGGGGTTGTGAAGACGGAAAAAGCATGCAAATGACTATTTGTTTCATGGTTATGGGTTTTAACCATTTAACCATGTGGTTGGAAACATGCTTTGAACAGGTTGGTCGTA
>JACCGJ010018656.1:0-12891 GCA_013407085.1 Atriophallophorus winterbourni | reverse complement strand
AAAGTGAAATTACAAGTTGACACAAATTTAATCAGATCAACGTATGAAGGTACCCTGATACACGACCTTGGATGGGTCATAAATTGGTCACACCATTTGGACTTACAGATGAACCTTAATACGAGCCAACACTTGTCAGCACTTGTTGATAAGATTTCAGTCCATGTCAGGAAATTATGTGAGTGTTTGCGGCACACAGCGTGTCGAAGATTTTAGAGTACTATTTATGGCTGACTTTAAATGGGAGGACCAATACGACACTGCACCTCAACATGCTCGCAAAGAGATTTTTGGATGATATCCGTGCTATCCAACAGAAGTCCTGACGTATTCCTGCCACTTTACAAGGCATTAGTTCGGCAGCATTTTGAATATTGTGTCCAGGCGTGGTGCTCCTACTATAATAAAGAAATCGTTTGATTCGAATGCGTACAACGTCTCGCAACTCGATGGAGACCTGAATTCCTTAGAACTTTTCTTACTTAGGCGCCGACGTTTAAGAGGCGACTTAATTGAAAAATTTAACATCTTGAATCCGTTAAGCAGCATTATCATAAACGACCTCTTTGCCTCGAGTCCCGAGCTGGGCACCCGCACGCATTCACTCAAACTAGCTAAGGAGCGATGTAGACTAGTCTCCCTGAAAATCCTTTTTAGCCTCAGGGTGGTAAATTTCTCAAACCGGCTTCCAGAAGAACTTATATCCTGCAGTTCCGTCGCTAGTTCTGAGGATGGTTTGGACCACATCAGATATAAGCTTTTTCCTGAATACTCCTCGTAGTTGCTATTCAAGATTAGGTAGTTCACTATTTTCAGCGATATGTGATAAATAATGTAAATGCTAGAGTTCTGTATTTTAGTACATTACTCTGCTTTAGCTGACCTATCACTATACTGGTAAAAATAAATAGCTTCTTATTTCAGCATCATTCATAACAAGGTGCTTCCTAAATACAACCCGGATAATCTCTTGGCGTCGCGATCGTTGATTTTAACTAACGCAAAATAAGAAAAAAACTTTTGGAAGTGGTGGTTGTTTCTCTGAAGGTTTACATCGAAATAAATTATGAACGCTCGATTATTCACTTACTGTCCTGTGCAACTAAACTTTACTGAACGTAAAAGCTTATTTGCATGCATTTCCATCACATACACACACCACGACCGAAATAAACTGACCTGTCTTTGACAACTAGCCTTGAAAAATTGTACAGTTTTAAAATGGTTATGTATTATCGTTTTGAGTGCAACGATAAATATTTCATATCGCATTGCATACGTTATTTTATTATTATCTCGTCTATCTTTCTGAATTAAAATTTCATGACGTAGCGTTATATAATTATCAGTCGGCTGTTGTTAATCTTACTAATGACGTGGTGGGAATGTGTCTTCTGCTGACACTTCTCTCTATAAAAAGCCACAAATGTCCAATCAAGGTGTATGCTATACGCGAACATGGCCTGCTATGAGGCCTATTAGCCTCCCTTTTATATCGTTATGCATGCTTTCTAACACGCTTTGTGCGTCTCCCTGTACACATGACCCAGTGGTATCTTACAAAATATCAGCTTTTATTACCACATTACAAGTATTGACTATTGACTAATAATTCTAATAATAGCGATAATAATATTATTCCCGAATCCATTTTACTATTGAGTTTAATGGAACTACGTACATGTGTTACGTACGTCAACTATTCAGAAACATTTTCTTCATTTACTAAAATAAGAATATATATTTCGATATTTTGTTATTGTTGTGGATATCCAAGCTATTTCAAGATAATCACAAGAAATGTTATTCTATTTTCAACGAATTTGATCATGGTTTCCACTCGTTAATCTGCAAAAGGAGATCGTGAAGCATCGACTGCAACGAAGACTCAAGAGAATGGGGCTCCTTGCTCACTCTGAGGATTCTTATCCTGTTTGTTCGAAACAGGTCGCCAATAACGCTTATGATGTTTAGTGTGAAATATGTTTAATATGGATGCATATTTGATGTGATGAAATAAAGCCGGCGATGGATCGTTGGCTTCAGAAACATTCATGCGATATCATTCGCATGATATGTAAGATATGCTTTCCACCGTCTTGTTTTAAGCTCGCATGTACTCAGCTCTAAGTTGACACGGCTTCTGCTGAATACTCTGAAGGTCGTGATGGGAAATAGTAGATAGTGACTTGTTCTCAAAAGAGCATACCCACCACACATCTTGTGCAGAGCAAGTTTGCGTGCAATATAAATATGTACGCACTTTCATGAAAGTTGCTTCTTCGCGCGTACTCCGTTCAAAAGATGGATTTAGTTTTGACAGTGCACCTATCGTTTATTAACTCAAAGAGGTCCAATAAGTACCGCAGCCGGCTAAAGCAATCGAAAGTAAAGACCAGAGATTTACCACTGATGAGAGTAGAAAATCCTGCATCATTCTTCTTAATGCGCCGGAGCAAACAGTAGGATTAAACAAAAACTTTATTTCCTAAAATTTGCTCCTGTCCGCCTTTTTGAAGAAGGGGAGAATGGTATAATTGTATGCCAACGTTTCGTCTAGGCCGCAAGCCGGCGCCAGGTGAACGCCCCAGACCGTTTAGGATTGTGTTAGACTCCGCTCAGCAAGTGAACTTACTGTTAAATAGGGGTAACAGGTTGAAAGGTAGTGGACTTCGACTCCTGCGTGATCTCTCTCCGATGAATCGTGTGAAAACGCAGAAAGCTACTCAGGAGATTAGCGAGCGCAGAGCCGCGGGTGAAACGAACTTGCGCATATTGGAATTTTGGGTTGTGGAGATGAGGCCAAACGTTTGTTGGGAGCCTCTGACGATACGCATTCGGAGGGATCTGGATCTTTAAAAGTGATATATTTTAACGCGAGTAGCTTAAGAAACAAACTGGATAAACTCTATGAGCGGATTAGACAAGACTGTGCAAGATCATTGCGGTAACGGAAACCTGGCTCTCGCCTGAGCAGGATGACCCCGAGCTGGCCCTACCTGGATATAGACTCCATTTCTCAGATCGAACGGCAGCTAGAATTGGTGGTGGGGTTGCGGTTTACTTTCGGAAACATATTTTCGTCGCAGTGTTGGTTCGTTTCCAGCAGACTGCCAATATGTGTGAGAACTTATGGTGCTGTATAAGGAATGCAGCTTCATTTGCCACAATAGGTGTCGTTTATTGTTCTCTCAATACTCAATTAGATGCACTGAGATAACAGATCTGTCAATAATGTAGATTTTTAAACTGCTTGATTTTTGGCGATTTAAATGCTCCTAGCATTGATTAAGCTTCGCTAGACGAAGGATTTGGGTCATTGGAGGAGGACTTATTGGACGATGTAGTTGATGTGGGCCTCGTGCAGCATGTTTCCTATTCAACCAAAGTAGGACCTACTTGGTGCGAGTCTATTTTGGACTCGGTATTCACTACAATGCAGTCAAATACTACTCAGCTTCGGGTTGAAGCTTCAATAGGTGGTAGTTACAAAGCCACCTTAAGTTTTATCTGGAAACGTAACACTCACTGAGTACCAAATCTCATTCTCAGAAGGAATTTTTGGAATGCATACCCGGATAGGTTTGTAATGTTGCATCATCTTTTGGTTAGTTTTTCGATCGATCAGCTGATGTTGAAGATTGTTGGCTGGTGATCCGTAATAATATTTTGACAGTTTTTGAGGTGGATATTCCGTTGCCCACACCACATCGTAGGGCGAAAGGTCTCCTTTGATTTGACATGGAGCTTCGGAAACCTTTGGCGGCAACATCAAAGACTGTTGTTTATATATGTAAGCCGGAAAACACCACTGATTACGACAACTATTAGTAAACAAAAAACCTCTGCACGACATTGAAACGCAAAAAACCTATGTTGTGCGAGCAGCGATTGTTTGATGAGTCTACTTGTGCTTATTTGCATACATTCCTTGCCACACAAAGACATCGAAATATATCCGTAATAGGATGGATAATAATGGGGTAGACATTACTAAAATGATTTGAAAGCTGACGCCATGGTTGAGCAATATCCCTCCATGTACTGTCTCGAAGATAGTTACCCCCTTTTGTTTCTCAGAACATTCAGGTCTTTCTGATCATGATGTAAAGGTAGAGACGGTAAGACTACTGTTTGAACAGTTAGACATAAAATTCGCACCAGGACCAGACAGTATCCATCCGTTAATTTTACAAGCACTCTCAGAAGTTTTGTGCGATCCGCTGGTCATGTTGTTTAAAAAACTGTTATATTTGGAGTCCTGCCACAGAAATGTGAACATGGTGTTATTAAACTCATGTTTAAGAGTGAGTACCCTAGTTGTTCCGCTAATTACAGGCCGGTCACAATGACTTGTGTGATCGAAAATGTTTTAGAGAAGTTGATCAAGAGAAAAATAGAGCAATTTCTTTTAAAGTCCGGTCGTTGGTGTCTAAAACAACATGGATTCACCATGCGTATGTAATCTGCACCTGACGCAAGAAAGTTAGTATGCTTTGACTGATTCTGGTCAAGTGGTCGATGTTGTTTTTATCGACTTTAGTAAGGTGTTCGACCGCGTGCACCACCGCCGATTGCTTGTCAAGCTGAAAGGTCTAGGTATTCAAGGGTGTCTTATAAGTGGATCGAGGCATTCATTTCAGTTCGGTCGAACCGTATAGCGGTGAATGGAGTTTTGACTTTAGAGATGATAGCATGCTCCGGAGTGCCGCAGGGATCTGTTCTTGCCCCATTGTTATTTAAAACTTTCATGAATGACATTCCGGACGCGGTAACCATCGATTATCTTTCATTCGCGGATGATCCTAAACTGTGGGCCTCTGCCAGTTCCAGCGATGGCCACAAGCAACTACAACAGAAAATTGACGACTAAGTCAGCTAGACACATCACTGGTCAGTACTTATAACTGAGGACAAGACATTCGTCATGTGCATATAACCCGAGGGCACTGCCGGTAATTACTGTCTGAAAAGTAAGCCTATTAGGGCGGTGACTGTCGAAAAAGACTTAGGGATTCTGGTTATGGATTCCTTGAAGTCGAAGGCTGACACTTGTCGGAGAATAAGCAGCGCTACCAGGATGCTCTGGGCGATCCGGCGTTTGTTTGCGACCATTACTCCGCACGCGGGTGTTAAAAACACTTGGAACTCGCTACCTAATGGGTTCCTGTCTCGACCATCAGAACAGCTATTAAAAAGCGCATTGAATCAACATTTGTTGAAACGGATGGACCTGATCCCCGGAGTGATTTAGCGGTGTTCATCTACTCTCAGGACTTGCCTTGTCAGCAGTAGTCACTCATGTTCATTGCTGTGATGAAGCTTGAACGGCATTTTATCCCCCCTGCTTTCGATTCAGAAGAAGAAGAAGAATATATTCAATTGATTTTCACTTAGGCAATTCTATTCTTGAAAATTATCCGATGGTCTATTTACCATTTTTAAATAAGTGGTGCATGTGTAGTAGAAACGCTATGAACAAAGTGTGTAATGTATTCTATGAATATATTAGAAAGTATATTAGAATATGAGGAAAATATGCGTGTATAAAATATGTAAAGAAATACAGACATACGTATCATGTGAATGCTTCGCGTTGCGTTACCACTAACAATCATTACTTTTCTACCGTTTAAATTTTTCCTTCTTATTGCTTGTTCGTTATAAATTACATAAATTTAGTTTACCGAAAATGAAGATAGAATCGAGATTAATAATTCTAAACCTTGTAAATTGTGGTTCGTCACCATGTTAGTAGTCGATAGTATATTATGTTACAAAAAGCTATGAGCTTAAAAGATAACCATAGGATAGTCGGGTGGAGTTCAGCAGGTTCAGCGTCGTTTGCCAAAGTTCCGTAAAGGGTGTTGTTATATATATTATAACAGTCAATACAGGGAGATGAATCAGCGTAGTTCTGTATATATGTATCTGGAAAGAGAGAGGAAAGTGGGTGCAGTATCGGAATGAAAGAAAAGCGAAAATCCATTGAAGTTGTTGAGAAAAATTGAGATAAGCGTCAAGTCGTTCTTTAAAAATGGAGAGTGATGGAAAGGTTACAACAAAAACTGGTAGATCATTCTAAGCGCGCGAAGTACGGACAGTAAATGAAAACTTTACGGCAGTTCAACCGACTGGGCTGATGAGCCAACTTGAGGACATGTCCCCGGGTTCTGGAACTACGGGCCATTAACAGCAGTCCATGGCACGGGTGTTTGTTATCCTTAAGGATCTGGAAAAGCAGTATCAGATGCCATCACATGCGACGGTATTTTATTCAATTCAAGGTAATTCAAGGTTTTTAATGATCTAAAAAGTAACAAGCTTAACAACAACCATAGGATGGTAAAAATTGAAATTTAAGTGTATAAACAATATAAGAACATAGATTAAACTGTATATAAGTGTTCTGGAAACGAATAATGCAATAAAAATTCGTCTAATTTTGTTTCAAAGTTATGCAAGCTAGTGGCGTGAGCAACGGTTGAAGGTAAACTGTTCCAAGTAAAACAGACACGGACAGAGTAAAAATACCTTCTACAGTTCAGGCGGGAGTGAGGTACGACCAGCACATATTCATGGGTCCGATAATTCCTCGTATCTCTTCGCGTGAATAAATCCTGTAAGGGATGGTTCGGTGTATGGAATGTTTTGTAAAGTAAGATAAGGTCTCTTCTGATTCGTCGATAGGGTAAATCAAACAGATTCAGTTGAGCTACCCTTTCTTTATATGGTTTGTTTCGGATGCTAAGAACCAGTTTCGTTGAGCGGTGATAGATTCGCTGCATAAGTTCCACATCCCTCTTGAGCCACGGAGACCATGACTGCACACCGTATTCCATGACTGGTCTCAAGTATGTATTCATGATCCTTAGGAAAAGTTTCCCAAATACCCGTTCGAGTAGATTTAGAACACGTGTTGCTTTTTTAAAAGCAGTATTAGTTTGAAGTGATGTTTTTAAACTGGAGCATATCCAGACACCCAAATCTTTTTATTCACTGCAATTTTCAAGGACATGCGAACCTATATGATATGTGAACTCTACTCGATTCCCCACATTCATGATCCTGCATTAGTTGAAGTTAAACGGCAGTTTGTTCTTCAACGACCAGCTGTGAAGCGTATCAAGATCCTTGTGTAATAGCGGACAGTCTTCTGGACTACGAATGCTGCGCCAAATCTTTATATCGTCCGCAAATAACGAAATGTTACATCGAACAATTTCCGGTATTTCATTGACATAAACCAGAAAGAGGATCGGACCAAGGACCAAGGGTGGGAGTGAGTGTTATGTTCTTTCAAACAAACGACACACGGCATCATGATGTAAAACGTTTATGACCATAAACTTACGTTCGGAATAATTAAGGAATCATTTCTAAAGCAAATAATTTCTACACATGTCTTTGTAAAAGATGATAATTTATCTTTTTTCGATTTAATTTTAAATGAATATTTTACGATAATATATTTAACAACAATATATCGTATGCCATTTTCTGTGCTGAAATATAAATGGTAGTCAAATTATGTACAAACTTTCCATGCGGTAGGAAGCAATCCATCTTTTGTTGATAAAGAGAAAACGAATTTAAGAGGTTGCATAAACCTTCTGTTGGACCGCGTTGATATTTTCCCTTAAGTATCGTTGACATTTTATGGCTTTTGGACAGTTTTGTAACAATCGGAGATATCGATTTTTACCACATACTGCTTTTGAGATTTTATTGGATCTGTATCCTATTCTGCGATAAGAAAGAGAAGTCAATAGGGATAATAAGAAGGTAACAAATCAGAAATGCAAATGAGAGCGTAACCTGCAAAGTGATAGATATTATTTTATATCTAACAGGTTCAATTGAAGTGCTCGCGAGATTTATATCGATTTGAAATAGTAAGCTCAGTAAATGTTCACAAGGACCTTTAAGGCAAATTTAGGATACTGAATTTCAAGAACCAAACAAACAGTAGATGCTTAAGTAGAAAGGACTTATCAATTTTTGATTAGGGAGTTGTAAGTCATCACTGTCATCATTCATCAACTTCACGATAAATAAATAAAACCAATTGTAATGCGCGTAGCCGGTTATCACGTACTAGAATAAGATACATACGTTGTACATTTGTAGACGTTTTGATTGAAGGTATATAATAGCAAAACTATGTCTGTCATAACTGTGACTCTTTTCAGAATGTGGACAAATATTGGCATTACGCTCGTTGAGAGATTTTAATTACAACTGCAGTTTAGACAATGTGTGAGTGAAACTGTGGCGATGCTGTACGTAATCAACTTAGTAATATTGTGGAGGACTGCGATACAGAAAGGCTTTTGCCGCAGATTAAGTGTCTGTTAGAAAAATATGAAAATAGTTGTAAATGAAAATTTTTTTTCAAAGAAAACAAAAATGGAATCCTTTAAATTTTCTTTTAATAAAAAGATTTAGTGGGCAAGCTTATTGAAACGACAATTACCAAATCATTTGCATGAAGAAAATACAGTGCTCAAATGTGTTAATCCACGCATTCGAAGCAAAATTACTTTGGTGAAAACCATTCACAAGTCTTTGTAATGGACCTTTTATGCACATGCGTGCAATTTATAATAAGTGCAGTTTATTTCAATTAGTACTATCTTCGAAGCCAACTAATTCATAATACACTTTTATACCGTGTATTATTCATAAGAATCAGATTTCCAACAAAACATTTTCTCAAACATTTTCTAAAGCGTTTTGAGATAAGCTGACAATTTTCCATCATTCCTTAATCAGAACACTCTCAATGTACAAAGATTCGTATTTCTTTTATGGCAATTTTGTGATAGGTTGTGTCATTATGACCATAACCTTTCCTAATTTATGTACTGGAACATAGATATGTTTTTCCTTAAATGCGATTTGAAGTCGACCATAAATGAATCAAATGCTTGGACACTCATTAAAAAATGTATGTTGAACCGACAATACAGCTAACATATGCTATGCATATAAATAAATTTAATTTGATGTTCATTTATTGAAGCGTTTACTCACAATCTCAATAGTTGTAAATTGTTTTTAATAACATGAAGAGAAAATTCCAGTTAGGCAATTATAGCATTTATCTTCGTATATGAAATCAATGAAAGTTCACTGCGGGGCGATTTTTTTCTATACTTAAACTCAAAAATAATAAAAGGAAATAAAATAGCTGAATTTGTCAAATCTGATGGATAATTATTAGTTTTTCCCACTAATTGATCTTGTATCATGTACCGTAAATTCTGGGTTTTAAAATGAAATCTCTGGAAATTACCAATTAAAAACGAAGCGTATCGTAAGCATCGCGATATCGACAGTGTGCTCGAAATTCATTAAAATCATGAGCATTCAAACCGACAATATTCTTAATATATTCATAGTTTCATTTCTTATTGTCATTATAAAAATACTACCAAATTTCGCAAGATAATGCCATTGAATTTTCAGACATTTAGCCTTGTCTTTCCCATTTAGAAAAGTGAAAACATTCGGAATTTTCCAATGACACAAAGTTAATCGTATACTTGCCACTATTGTCAACTGCGATACAGTCTACTCTCGTATTTAGTAAACTGAAGCTTTTTTATATAATAAAAGTTTGAATGAGTTATGTCATGATATAATGATGCTTATTGAAAATGTTTGTCGCATAAGTCCAAACCATGTGCTCGTTCTACATCTAGCATTCCACACATTACCAAACCAATTTTATTTGAAATCACTCCGCTATGAATACATCGTTTAGTTTGAATGCTCACAGTTTTCCCAGAGGTCTATAAGCTGTAGTTTTTTATGCTAAATATACAAACAAATACTGCGATATTATACGTCAAAAACCGAATAATCTTGAATATGCCTATGATTATCATGATCAAATTGTACTTGATTCAATTATGTTCATCCTCTGTGCATTTTCTGATCACTCGTTTTTGTTAATAATACTCCTCCTGTAACAATGTTTGGGACTTTACGGAAAAGTTTTATTGTTGATAATTGTTTTCAACCATCGGCATTTTCCTACTGAAATCAATATGAATCTCATCCATGATATAACCATTTATAATGCACTTCGTCATATGCATTGTACAAAATATGAGAATCAAACTTGAAGAATTTTTGATGGTTAAATTTATCATAAATGTCAATAACTCAAGTTATGCCCGATGTGTAAATATCTTATTGGGAATTGAATAATCAAATCACTTGATAAAAGGGGGCGTTATTTATTCCACCTTTTATTTCAGTTGAAAAACGATTATCGTTTTCAAAATCGTTCGTTATTACAATTATTTCGTCGAATGTTGCCATAATGCAGCGTTTAACAAGCCAAATCTTTTTTACCTGTATTTACTTTTATGGATGTTTGGGAAATTTAGAACACGATCATAATCACCATCACCATGGATAACATGTCCCGAATGTTTAACTGCCACAAAACCATAACGAAGTCATAAACTCTGGGTGGGACTTGAACGGCTACGGATTTTATAAGGGGGGTAATCACAATCAAATAGCTCTAAGGTGATTTCACCTCTAATTGAACATGCATCTAATAATCTTTTTAGAATAAGTTAATTACAATACGTTTTGCATTGCATTATAATAGTATATGCCGTATATTCTATGTCATTTTTGTATGATCACAGAATAGTTATCATTATGGAACTAATTTAGCCATTATACATATATATATATATATATAGCAAACCGGAATGCAAGTTAAAACTAAGTGCGCTGTCCCTACACCACTGGATGATGAGCCAAAGTGTAAATTAATAAATATTGTTTAAAATAGACCCGTTCACCTTTTCATTACATTTATTAAATTCATGTTTATTTTAATATTTATTTTAAATTTATGCTGTCGCTCTACGCGATCTGTTCACTTTGAAGTACAATTGCGCTTGTGAATGTCGGGGTGCATATAGGCACAATGTTACATAAAAACTAATTAGGCGGAAAATTCAATTGTCCCTTGTTCAATCAATAAGATCCAAATGAATTAGAAGTTTATCATAGGAAACGTTTGATAATCTGAAGTTAAAACATATTCCTTTTCAATCATGCAATTTGAAATGGTCACATTCTCTGCGATCGTTTTTCAGTAGTTACAAAGCAAAACAATTCAATTTAAAATCGTCTTTACTTTCAATACTAAACAATGATGCTTGTACTTATAATTCAAAAAATAGTTTTTACACAGTAATGAGAGTATGAAAGGAATCACTCAGCCTTAAACAATAGATACCAAAGTTTGTTGATAATTTTATTAGATTTTCAATGATGTAATTTCATAAAATGTTATAAAATAATCTAAACTTCCGAATATATTGATATTTTAATAAATCAATTAATCATAAAGTAAATTAAGATTGGATTATCTAGCACCAACATCATTTGAAACGAACCCTTCTGATACAATAAACGATGAACATGTATTATTTCACCTGAAACATAATTTCATTTTAGCAATTAGATTTCAAAATTGCTTGTTAATGGTGTCGATCTATTTGATCGCGCATTATTGCCAAAAAACGTAGCATTCACGTTTAACATTCCGATGCAAAATCATATTTCATGCAGTAATTATCACTTCGAAGTGTTTCGATAATCCACACGTATGTAAGCATAATAGTTTTTGATGCGCTTCGTTCTCCGTCTTGAATTCTTTGAGATGAAAACATATACTTTTTTAATGTCCCGTTTAGAGCCAGCAGTATTCAAATACATCTACGAATGAAAATCTCCTTTTAGGGTTTGCAGTTATTAGTGCTAAGGGCATATTCCCAAAACGATAGATGAATTGTGTGGTAAGAATTTATATGATGTTTTCCCAAACATTTAACACCGGTAAATGTTTACCAATAATTTTGACTTAATATACAGTCATATAGAAAATGATATATATTAATCTATGTGACATTTATCACCCTGGCAGGTTTGATTAATAGTAAGATTATCGAATTCTTCGAAGTTAAATTCGAGGTACGATAAAGAAATTAATTCTTTCAAGCTCCAGTATTTCTCTTCTCCAAAGTTAGAGAGAACCAGATTAGTTTCGGCGAGTTTTGATCTCATTGTTTCACACTCTACCGTTAGTTCAATATCACTACGTAAACACCCAACCCGCAGTAAGTAACGTGACAATTATTGTTGTCTAACTTTGACAAACCGCTGTAGGTAACCCATCAAATCTGCCACTCAACACGATGAGCGAACAACTCTTTATCCAGCTTATGTCGCAATTAATATTCAAATTGTCAAATATGTGAGTCGGTTCAATTTTATCGATCAATCTTCATTCAACCTGTATTTTATCTCTTGGATTGAAGTTTCCATTTTTCCATTTTCCGAAGCTTTGCGTCGAATGATGTATTGCATGCACAATGAGCTGTGAATTCGGTCGAAATATACGACCCCGTGATGATCCGGAAATCGATCGTCATGCAGCGCTGCTAGCCGGACTGGTGTATACTATGTGTGATAGTGATTGTGTTTACGAACATTGATCAGAAAGTCGGCTGAGAAATTTCGGTAATTCTGTTTGAAATTATTCAACAGAATTTGAATGCAAATATGCTTTAGGATCTTGTTAGATTTGTTGGGTGATTATTCCTTGTTCACCTTTGTATGAAATACTTGCATTTCCGAAACCTTATCGTAAGTAAGCTGAAGAAAAGAAATAAATTGTTGACATAAGAACTAAGATTATATTTTTATTATTCTCTAGACATTCACTTTGTGCAAGTGACTGTTACCTATGCTCTCCCCGAGCCGAGCATACCGACAGATTGTTAACTCATGATATTTCAGAAATGCAAAACAATCACCAAAAAGTTTACCATGCATATACGTTATCATTAAGTG
>JACCGJ010018655.1:0-15238 GCA_013407085.1 Atriophallophorus winterbourni | reverse complement strand
TAACCCGTAATTGTTGAATTCACTTCTTTATGGTTGCTTATAACGTCCCGTCTAATTTTTTCCGATCAACACACTTGCACACATAAAGCCTGATAATCATTATTTGGAGTTAAGCTGCATCAAAACTTGAAATTGTATCAAAGATTGTGTTGCTTACGTCCAAGGCAATTACACTTGGCAAGACAAAGTTTAACATTTGACGTCACTGACGTATAACAATGAAATGCTTATTAACATTCAATGATTTATGGTGCAAAAGCGAATGATTCATAGGACCAACGGATTACTGTACGAAGGAAAATGAAAAAATAAAAAGTAAATAACGAGTATCTCGAACTTGAGGCTCAAAAAAGTCGTTTTTGCTTTTGCAAATTCAAAAATATTCATGCCCGGAGCGTTAATCACGCAGGTTTAAGAAGAGGTTTCTAAAGAAAAGTAAGACACAACAAAAAGAGGCCCAGGCTATCTACACGTGAATCTGGTGTGCAGAGATGTATGGTATCTCCGCGTGTCAATTTCTTATAACACTTGTAATACATGTCGAAGTGTGTCTTTTGCGATTCACAATTTTGTAAGTCAGAATTATCTCATAGCTCAATGTATTGTGCGCTCACATCCCCATCTCTTACACACCACTAACGGTTTCTGGCTGTTTGCCGACATCAGGTGTACATAGTAACATCAGGTTCGGTGAGCCTCATAGTTCATTCCATTTATGACCAACAAAACCAATACGCCGAAATCTTACTCGATAGAGAATATTACGGATGCTTGTCACCAACTTTATCGCCCTGTACTCAATGTTATCGAGGAAATAGAAATGCGTTTGCAGCCATCGAGCCCGGGTCTCGACAGTGATGCACTTTGCCTGATTCCAGGCTTGTGATGTCATACATGCCGCCTATTCCATCGTTTGACGTTGGTAGATACCCTTTATCCTAATTAATGTTCCCGACGAAAATCGTACAAATGCTCGTTCAAAGATTTCTAATAATCTGATAGTCTCTCTAAACACAACCTGTCGGGGAAAGACGCTCGACAGTTTTCCACTGACCCGAACTCAAAGGTCTTCCTCCAAATATTGCAAAAATCTAATTTCAAACTCTCACTTCAGGATTGTTATGTTCACCAAACATTCTTACCAAGGTGGATCATCGTGTTTTTCTATGCGTCAAATAGCATGTCATTTCTAGCCAGCTAGGTTGATACGGTGTCCGAATCACTGCCGTTTCTTGCAATCTGCAGCAGAATTCATATGCGTTCAAATTTCCATATCTTCTATGAACAGAACCTTTTTGGATTATATAGTTTTGGGGAAGTTATAGATGTACAACCAGTAAAGTAACGGTATTAGCATGGATTCTCGAGAGATTCTCCGGTTGGCTCTAATTTTATTCGGCAGCACTCAGGTTACATGAACTCTTGCATACCGAAAGTCAGTCGTAAAACCATGAGAGTCTGGGATCGGACATTCTCATTTTCATTAATTTTGTATAAGCAGATTGTATTTGACGTTCCAAATAGCAAACATGAATGCAGCCACCGCAATCAAGAAGAACGTAATAGTGTAACTGCACGACGATTCTCAATAGATAGATAGATAGATAGATAGATAGATAGATAGATAGATAGATAGATAGATAGATAGATAGATAGATAGATAGATAGATAGACAGATAGACAGATAGACAGATAGATAGATAGATAGATAGATAGATGATAGATAGATAGATAGATAGATAGATAGATAGATAGATAGATAGATAGGTAGGTAGATAGATAGATAGATGATAGATAGATAGATAGATAGACAGATAGATAGATAGATAGATAGATAGATGATAGATAGATAGATAGATAGATAGATAGATAGATAGATAGATAGATAGATAGATAGATAGATAGATAGATAGATAGATAGATAGATAGATAGATAGATATGATCAATGCTAACATTCGTGATAGTGCCTTCATTCTTTTGTGCAAAATCCCTTTAAAATTCGCCTTTTTAAGACGGCACTTCCAAACTAAAACTAGATTATCATTTCCAACGACGGATACGGAGTAAGTTTTTATTGGCATTCAAAATTATGCACATCGAAAATCATCCCTTCAAACATTTACTAAAGCCTGTGGATCTTAGTCAAACACGCAAACATCCAAAAGCTTTAAACATTCTACATTCTCGATTGGATATTTATCATAATTTTTCCCGGTCAGAATACGTTTCACTTGGAACATCTTGCTCGAAGAAATTTTGCGCTCGAAATCAGTTGAGGTTTTCGCTGCAAAGTTGGATGTATACATGACGAATCATGCTGTATGTGACTGTCCTTATTAATTCTTGAAGATTAATATTTTTACTCTATATACGTCGTCATTCCATGGTTTTAATTAGGCTCATCGCTTTTATCCTTTTTAATACCCAATCAATTGAGCCAGAACGTGAACGCTTATCCACGATTTTTCTGTGACGCTTTCATCGATATGCTTCATTCTCTCTTTCTATTTACGAAAGCCTCATCACTCGCTTTCCAGGTTACGGTAACATCGCTCCGCTCACATTCTGGGGTCGTATCATTTGCGTTTTCTATGCAACAATTGGCATTCCTTTGATGCTCATCTATCTGGCAATTTTGGGCAATTTGATGGCGAGAGCGTTCCGTCTGATCTACGTGAATCTTGTGTGTTGTCGTTGCTTCTACGATGTTTTCCGGCGGAAGCGCCAGAAGCGACGAGCACGTTTGCGGATGTGGGAACAAGCATTGAAAGAACACGAAGAAGAGGAGGCGAAAAGACATGGTCTACCGGTCCCCCCGCCAAAGGTAACACGATTGATGTACACTCATTTATCATTAAAAGTGGGGTGCTGGTTACGGGCTTCCAGATGGTGCTGTTCCTCATACAATATAGAAGAAGTCTCTCTGTCGTTTACAATCTGTCCCAATGGTTTAAATTTTAAAGCAACCGCTCCTGTTATTGGGTCATACATAGATGTATGTTTGAAAACAGCGAATTGACATAACAATCTGTGCTAGGTCCGCTTCGTTTTATCTTATACATAAATGAGTTACCCCCACTCATATCATTCGAAATGGGTCTGTTAGCGGGTGATATGATACTTTGGATTCAAATCAGTTCTGCTGAAGATTGTGAGAAACTGTAAAGCGATATAGATTGGGCTTCTGTGAATGATATGCTACACGTTTGAAGTGGATTACATTTGTTACTGTTGGGTAAAATTCAGTTTGACATATCTTGTCTGCTTGATCGATAAACGTATAAAAGGTTTTCGAAGCAAACAAATATCCTGTAAGGTCGTCAGCCTTGTTGACCTTGGTCATGATAATCAACTTCGGTTTATATTGATTCAAATCACAGATTAAACTTCGTGTCCGAGCCGTCGGCATGTTGATTGATTTCGGGTAGGAATTTCGTTTCTGTCGACCTTGATGCATCTCTTTACGGGCGTTTCATGCTTAACAACGTTTGAGTCTCGCGGCAAATTTTGTTTTCGTTCGCTCTTCACCCATATCCACAGGCCTTATTCTTGTCACGGGTAATAAACCCGGTCTTCGCTGTTAATGCTGGAACGCTTTCAGTTCTAGATACCTTTCAAAACACAAGTGTTTTTTTTTAAATTACCAGTTTCCGAAGTGCTGACATCTTACGTACGAAAGGTTTTTGGTTCTTGCCGACATCAGGCTGAGACAGTAACATTAGGTTCAAAGAGCAGTGAAACAGTGGACAAGTGCTAAACAAGGTTACGGTTGGTAGCGACTGTTAATCAAATTACCCCAGTCAAATTTTGAATAGTCTTTAAAAATGTTTCTACTTAATTGAATTCACATGATCGGCGTATGTAAGTGTACCGAATTTTCTTGCATGAGCTATTGTTCTAACTATCAACATGTGGTTGCCTAGTTACGGTTGCTATACATTGTTTAATTCCACTTCTTTGTTTAACAGGAGCAAGCCATTGTTACATGTTTTCAAAACTGTCCATCCTTGCGGTGCCTCTCGCAAGGTTGCCACAGGTATCACCACCTAGGAATAATTTTTGGGCGTTCACTGATAGAGGGTTATGGCAAATTGTGGAAGATACAAAGATTTTAATAGGTGATTGATATTTCTCATCTCATCCGAGAGGAGAATTGAAGTAAACGTTTGGCAGAAGCCATCGGGCAGGTTTTATGAACTTTAATAGACGACATGTTATCAAAATTAGCGTTTGTTACGCTTCAAGCTCGTACTTGGGTTACTCAAATTAATTGTTAGATCAGTAGAAAAGTGTACCGCTACCCTCCAAAACGTCGCCTGAATGTTGCTTAAGTAGAACGCCTAAAAAAATATGAAAGTCAAATCTGGAATACATAATTTATTCGATTATGCGATATTTGGAGAATATGTTGTTTATATTTTTGTTGTTGTTTATATGTTTGTGACTACTACTCCAAATATCGCTTAGACAACAATGCCCATCAGATGTAATCGGTGTTAGCTTACACTGTATCCGATGGGAAGACCTGACACGGAGATCGGTTCGGTTGGACGACCACAACAGATGTTGCTGGCTCCTTCTGAACTGGTCGGGCAAACAAAGCTACTCAAATGTGTCAGTCTGGAGAACAGTTCGTAAACGCTTAATTGCGATCGGTCAAACGGTGGACGGTAGCCCAGGTCGTTAAGACATGGGACTACAATGGTGATGGTCGGGGGTTCGAGTCCCACCCGAAGCGAAGGATACGCACTGCTGTTGAGCTCAAATAAGAGCGAAACTCGAGTCCAGCGCTTCCATTAGGGACCGTCGTGATAAACTTTGTGAATTATTCGATTATGTTAAAAATAAATTTCGTCTGAGTAAAATTTGCACGAATCATGTACAAATACTGCCCACATCTGGTTATTTTATGATCATGTACTTTTAAATTTAGACACTGAGATTAAAAATGTCCAGCTTCCAAAAGACAAGCAATTCCCGCTGCCTCCCTATGTTCAACATGATACTAACACGGTAGAACACAGTAGCGAGTAAAACGGACATTATTTCATCGAGTAAATAGTCTATGGGGTCGAATGAGTCTTGATTACTATACTGACATTTGCAATTTTTCAACCGCAAGCTCCAAAATTACGGTGTTAAAGGCACGCGTTGAAATCAAATGAACAATTACTTCACAGATCGACTTGACAGACTCCCTATCGTTCACACCTTGCAACGATTTCGGGGATCCTACTTGATCATATGTACACGAATGACTAGACGAAACAATTCAGTTACAACGCTTGCTTTTCAATTATGAGCGACTCCTATCCTCTACAGATTGCGCTATCATGCAGAATGCATTCGGAATTGCTAAGGCCGGTATTGTCAAACATCTACTAATACGCTTGATAAAACCTCATGTGAAATGTAGCACAACAGAGCAATTTCATTCATATTTGTCCAACAAAGCAAACATGTGGTATAAATGTAAAACCATTTGCATTCTCAACGTAAACATTGAATCGAATTGAAAATCAGGTTCAAGAATTGTACATCGAAGAGGAGCTTAATTAAGCGCCAATTGAACCGAGTTAAACATCCTCAACCCAAAACGGAAAAAGTTTGGCGAGCTACGGTATCTCTACCGTATGTCAAAAGCGCCTCCGAAGGAATAAGTCGAATCTTGCATAACGCAGGTATTAGAGTAACATATAAGAGAGGTAGAACTCTCCACTCCGTATTAATGCTTCTCGAAGATAAGACTCCTTTAGGTTGTGCAACAAACTGCATCTACAAAATCAAATGCAAAGGTTGCACGGGTGTTTACATTGGGCAAACGTCTAGAGAACTCTGCACTAGGGTAAACGAACACAGGAAATGAGTAGGAAAGCAACCCCGCAATCCCAGTGAATATCAATCACTGATTCGGGATTCTGCTCTAGCTGAACATGTGCTAGACACTGGACACAGCGTCGATCTGGATAATGTGGAAGTGATTAGACGGGGTGTGAAATCTTATAGGGAAAGACTTCACGCCGAGGCTGTTGAAATAACAAAGGCTGGGGCGAATGCGGTGAACAAGGTGGGTGAGGGGGATATCTCAGCAATATGGCGTTCGGTTCTGCAGCGGATAAGGATTAACGTGCATAACACCTAATGTGCACATGGATCACGTAAGAAGTGGGTCAGCGGATGCTGTTCGCACCTGCACACTAAATAAACAATTTAGGGATTAACACAGCATTTAGGGAGGGTGATCAATTGTCTTGATCAGGATTGTTCAAGAAAATGCCATTTAAACCTGAACGCTGTTCGTACCGACACCCTTGGTCTGACGAAGCTTCTGTGTTTAGAACCGAAACGTTAACAAAAACTTGCTATAACCGATTCATTGCAAACTTTATTTTCATGATTCTAAAACCATTTGCATTCCCAAAATAAACATTGAATCGAATTGAAAATCAGGTTCAAGACTTGTACTTCGAAGACGAGCCTGATTTGGAAGCTGAGAATCATCGGAACGGGGAGGCCACTGCGGTTCCGTTGACTGTCAGCGTGTTTGTCTTGTCCTCGTACACGGCGATCGGGGCGTTGATCTTCCAAATCTGGGAAGGTTGGTCATTTGCGGACGCGGCGTACTTCTCGTTCATCACCATTTCAACAATTGGATTCGGAGATTTCGTTCCAGGGGCAGCGTGTTACATGAGGTACGTTTTCACAGAATAGCTCTTGAAAATTGGTTATTGATAACATACAACATGGCTAAAACCATTTTGATTACTTATTCTAGTATAGAATCGCTGAGTGAGTAAATGCACAGTACAAGAATTTCCCGAAGTTTATTTGATTGTCTGTAGGATCGTGTATGTTGTTGACTTCCGTCAGTCGATGTTAAACATGATTGAGAATCACAAACGCAGGTGTATTTAATGCTCAACACCGTCTAACATGGCCATATTGTCCGATTCGAAAACTGCCATTTTTGCACATCTTTTACAGCAAAAATCTCATTGGTTGAGCAGCGGCGTTTGCATGCTTTCAGCGTGATCTACAATCAATAATTAAGAGCAGCACGTGCTCTTTCCCTAATTTATCTCATGTTTTCAAAGGGAACTGACAAAAGTAAGCTTGTCCCAGCTCCCAGAGTCAACTTTTAGGGTTTTAATATCTCGTTTACAAATATCATTGTACCGCAAACGGGGATCGTTATCTGTTGCAATAAAACATTCGACTTATCCTATCTCAATTCAGAGCTTTTCTTCAGCACTACCAGGTCGAAAAAAACCCAAAATAACTTTTATTGTATGCACATTTCAGTTCTAGACTTTTTATAAATGAGGGCGAAATGACGGAATTCTTTTTCTATCCATTGGTCTCTAGTATCTCCATTATTTGCTTTCTCAATTAACAGACTGAACGATGGGCAGAGTTAACTATTGGAGCAATCTACCTTCTTTTCGGTCTGGCCCTACTTTCCATGTGCTTGAATTTGCTGAAAGACGAGATGATCGCCAAGATTAAATATCTCACGCATTGTTGCAGCGGTAGGAAGGATTCTACAGTGCAAGAAGAAACGTTAAAGGAAACTGAAAAAGTATCCAAGGGTGAACTTCTTGATCAAACAACAGAATTAAATCCTGAAGCCACGGAAGGTTTCGAGGAAGTAGAACAGGTGGAGTTCGCGAACACGGCATACGAACACGATTGAACGGAACATCATTACGAGGATACAGTACATCGTTCAAGCTTTTTTCTTCGTCCGTCATCTCATATCACGTATTTATGCCGTTCTATGACCTTCAGATGCATGAGTTCACATCATGTGACGAATTGAACTGCAAATGCTCGATGTTTTGATTGATTTAACTTATGATGTTACTTTTCTTCATTAGCTTGATCCGAATTTCGCTAACAGTTCGAGCTACATGCGTGCGTACATTTTTCACTGGGCTTGTGAAACTAGTTGTTTCATAGTGATCTTCAAGACTGTTCAACTCGTGAAAGATTTCATGTGGAATTATTAAAATAGCATGCGTTTAAGGTTTAACGATAGCAGCTCTCAGTGCTGGTTTTGTAAATAAGCTCATGCTGGTTGATTGCACGGTAGTCCTAATTCCGGCTATCTTTGATTACATTTTTCCAAATGTTCATCACCTATGGAACCAAGTAGGAGCATACCAGTACGAGCTATCGAGTCTAAGAATAAAAACACATCATTGTAGGTTTCCACACAGCTTAGTACTAATTCACCATGAAATTTAATAGATTATTGGTCGTTAATTTGTTTTTATCTCGTCTCAAAATTCACTTCACCGGAACTCTAGCAACAATATTTTTGACAGTTAGAAGTCAAGGTCGCAGTCGTTACATGTATGGAGCGTTATTCTGTAGCAGGCTGCATTCGTTACAGTACACATGTTTGCAGGTAAAAGTCATGTACTCAAATAAACGAACATGCTAGTGATTGACCGCAAAGTCCTGTTAGCCCATCGATATCATCGTCAAACACTCTGAGATGTCTACAACAATACCGCCACGGAACACGATCTTGAGCAATATCACTGAGGGTATGAAGCCACTGCGAATTCTGATCTTTTGGACCCCAACCTGGGAGACGGGTCGTACTAACCGCAGCAAGTTCAACAGTCAAAGCATTCATCTTCTTGATCCAAGTCAGAGTCTAGCCATCCTTAAAACGACGCCATTCTCATTACACCGGTAACAAGTACCAAGTGCTTAACTGACATACAACCGACATAGTAAAATATTCTAAAAGATATGGCGACGGGTGGGACCTAAAAAGCTACTGAACCTTGAAAAGATTAGACGCAGACACACTGGGGTGAGGTGCCTACACCTCGAATCAAACATGCATTCAAGCAAGTGTTGTGAACGAGTAGAGCGACATCGGCATGACAGCTTCCTTGTGGCTTTCACTGTCACGCATCATGACAAGCTTTCCTCGCCGCTTTACTTAACTGACAAAATTAATCAAACATTCCAAGAAGATGTCTACAACAAGACCGCCACTGAACTCGATTTGAGCCACATCACTGAGGGTATGAAGCCACTGCGAATGCTCATCTTTTGGACCCCAAACTGGGAGACGGGTCGTACTAACCGCATTCATCTGCATGAGCTAATTCAGAGTCTGACCACTCTTACAACGACATCATTCCGAGTTAGGAGTGGTACACAAAACCGCTCAAGGAAAACGATGATTTCCCATTCACAATACGTGTCCTAACCAGCGAAATCTACGCACGTCAACACGATTTTCGATATCTAGGCCGCTACGAAAGATTATATTACGGATAGTTGCGTTACGTATCTCATGGTGATAAGTAACTCCAGCGATGGTACGGAGACAGCGATTGTCGATAACCAAGAGGTCGTTTTTATTGACTTCTCAGAGTCCAGGTTTCGTATCCGTACAGTAAAACTGGGTGAAATGCCCTTAAGCTTTAAAGACAAGCTTCTTTGGCGCCACAGATGACCCAAGTTACAAAAAGCTATCGTAGCTCTGGAAATGCGAGCTGAGATTTGCTTATTTAAACAAGCGTTGTTAGTAACGCAACTATCCAAATAGGTAAAGCAGCCTACAGTCTCGAGGCGCTGTTTCGATCGGATCAATATCCTGTAACAGAACTTTGCACTTGGAAGGGTCACCGTGATCAAATTATAAATAAAGACGGACTAGAAAACAGATGAAGAAGAGCATCCGACCTGGTTTTGAAATTTATATACTAATTAATTGCAGAAGCTGATTACCACTTGAGATTCAGCTTGAAAAAACAGTCCTAACTGCTCAAACTATCACCGTGAACTTAGAACAGCCACTGTGAAAATAAATTTCTAAATGATATTCATGTATTGTGTTGCTCACATCCCCCGCACTTACACACCACTACCGGGTTCTGGCTGTTTGCCGTCATCAGGTGGAGACAGTAGGATTAGTTTCAGTGAGCCTTGAAACAGTGGATAAGTGGTAAACAAAGTTATACTTGAATGCCACTGTTATATAGGATTCGTACAACGAACCACGATGTTCAAACAGAATCACAAAGTGATTCCCGGCCAAGCGCTCGAGGTGCATATAAAAGACCAATTTATTGTGGTGCTCACATCCCCATCCCTTACACACTACTACCGGTTTCTGGTTGTTTGCCGTCATCAGGTGGACAGAAAGATCAGGTTCAGTGACCCTTGAAACAGTGGTAAAGTGGTAAACAAAGTTATACTTGTATGTCACTGTTAAATAGGGTTCTTACAAAGAACCGGGATGTTCAAATACAGAATCACAAACTGATTTTGGGCCAAGCGCTCCAGGCGCTTAGAAAATTATGTTTATTTGGGAAACAGAATACTTCACACGCAAACCCAATAGTTGGTTGGAAGCCTTATGCGATATGGCTGCAACCGATGTCAGTGGCACCAATGTAGTTTGTAAGGTGGGTCATCATTTTTATCCTATATCAGTGAAAGTACGAAAACAAGCTGCGGGAGAGATTGTTCCTCCGAATCGGACTGTTTAGTCATTCCAAAAGCTGTAGAACATGAAAATTCATGCGATGGTGATGTACATCCATGGTCAACATCGACCGAAGGAGGCCAACAATTGCGCTTTAGTAAATTCCGCTTTATTCTCTTTTTCTCATATCCGTCTAGGCCTGGGCAACCTGACAGTATCTCAGCCCACGTGTAGTCTCTGACTGTGCGGCACTTTGCCTGGATCAGGCTTGTGCCTTCATACCATCATACCATAAATTCCGCTTTCCTGTTTTTCACACGCTTGCTCATCTGCCCTTCCTGCTTCATGTTGCTTGGCACTTTGTCTGGTTCTAGACTAGTGCTTCATGATGATGATGACTGAATACACGAAGAGAGATCTTGTGCTGAGGGACAAAATGAGTGGTCTAAATGGTCAACCATGAATTCAACTTTCGATCTGACGAAAACAACGTGAAATCATAAAGGAATTGCAGAAAAGACATCAGCTACGGAAAAAAACTTTAATCAATCAACTGTGCGCAAATTCA
The DNA here is from genome assembly GCA_013407085.1 of Atriophallophorus winterbourni. NCBI lineage: Eukaryota > Metazoa > Platyhelminthes > Trematoda > Plagiorchiida > Microphallidae > Atriophallophorus > Atriophallophorus winterbourni. The sequence continues at coordinate 4,213 of JACCGJ010018655.1, read as the reverse complement.
ACCATCTAACAGTTTTGTAAAAGTGACGTAAGCTGAAGGAATGAGGGTTTTGCTCGCACGCCAATGAACCGCCGGAACTCTGGTACAATCCCCCGAAGTCTTTTCAAACTCCGCATAGATAAACCAAAAATCTGCAAAACAAAGCGTGTCTTATTTGAGAAAACAGCATTTTAAAAATTTAATGTTGCTTGATGTAAGTGAGTGGCGCAAGTAACAAAAATGGGACATTTTTAGGCATCTCATGGAATCGATTTGTGATTCCGTTTTTGAACATCGCGGTTTGAAATTTGGATACGCTAGACGTCATTCAACGAATGTCCGAACAGCTGTCTTTAATCCTTTAGATGGACTGTTTTCCAAAGTCGGCGTACCAAAATCAAATTGACGCAGCTGTATGTGTTATTTTCAGTAACGACAGTTCAGTTGACTCTGAAAAACCATGTCATATCTTACGAGCAGATAGCAGCCAACTGCTGCCAAAAGATGTGATCTGAAAGCACAAGCCTGATTCAGGCAAAGTGCCGCATAGTTAAAGACTGCACCTGGGCTGAGATACTGTCAGGGTGCCCAGGCCTAGACAGATATGACAAAAGAAATAGAATGAAAAATATACTTGATCGTGCAAACATCATTGAGAAACTTTGGGGCGACGCTCAACAAGCGGTTTAACGGTGCAACGCATGCAATTTTGAAATGATTTTCCACCATTACGCACTCGGATAGGTGACGCTGAAGAAGGCGCACATGAATGAAATTTAGTAACGTCGATGACACTCCGTGTACTATTGACACCTCCTTAAAATGTTTGAAAGTAACCTGAGAAACATCTCCGAGGCTTGTTGTGATCACTATGCGAGACCGGAAGCACCGTGCGATTGCTCATCCGTCTTGAACACCCGATTGGTGATCAACATCGGAGTGACAAATGGCTGGCTTGGGTCGATTTAAACTGTTCCCCTTGAGTACCAGGTGATATGAAAGCACAAGCCTGATCCATGCAAAGTGCCACACAGTCAGAGACTGCACGTGGGCTAAGATACTGTCAGCTTGCCCAGGCCTAGACAGATATGAGAGGGGAAATAGAACAGGGACGCCGCTAGTGTTGGTGATACGTGTAAGGGTGAGCTTGCAGATGGACGATAAACAGAACTACAGAAGCACCAGCTTCATCATTAAAGACAGCACGACGTCAACCGAGCAAGTGCCGAATGCTTAGCTGTTACACCACAATGGAAAAATGTTAAATAGATAAAGGAGGTTAAAACCCGGTTCGGTCAATTATATCTGTCAGTATTGATTGCTGTCTGGGAAGGTACGATCACAATACAGGTAAACCCAGAGATACCGAACCCGTGGTTTAGACGATCAGAAGAATTGATGAGATCGAAGGTGGGTATAGTTCGTATGATTCGAACTTGCAATGAAAGAAATGGTTCAGAATGGTGTGTTGAGTGGCACACTTGATGTATGCATTTTATTCGGTCACATGATCAACCCTTTCAAGCAGGTAGTTTGTTATGATACAGCAAAATAAAGCTGTCCGGCTGGGCTTGCTCAACTCGTAAAGAAATGTTGATTGAATGTATCTTTCGAACGTGCCTCATTCAAGTATGTCTGCACGTGGTTTTCTATAGATTGGGTGCTTTTAACGGCAAACCCTCCATCGCATATTTATGATTCTATTGTGCTACGGAGGTTGTTTCGATTGGCCTTCTTCGGTCGATGTTCGGTTTCGTGCTCCAGAGTGTTTCAGCTGACGAGACAGTCCGATTAGGGAGGAAAAATGTCTCCGGGAGCGTTCAAAGCGATCAATAACACTCGGCCGATTCGCTGATTGGCAATCACACGTTGACGGGGAGTGATCGACGTTCAGCCTCCAAGAGTAGTATCTGGTTTCCCCAGCTTGGAGATGAAGCTTTACGTTAGTTAAAAACCCGGTACTTGCCACCTACATAATACTGTCCTTGTGGATGATGAGTAAGCATTCGTGAAAGCTTAACCTTGACTTTGAGGACCATACTCAACCAGGAATCGCATCACGACTGGTTCAGCTAGGTTTAATCATCTTAGGAGACAATAGAAATGCTCGCGAAAACGTTGACCGTCTGGACATACCTGCCGATTTTTGACCCCAAGGAGAGGTAGACAACGCGTCTAGCCAGGTTCGTGTCTGTTGAATCAATTCTTTCGATCGGACCAAACGTTCCTCCGGATTGCCACATTTATACTGCGCGAGCTGCAAGGAACACAGACGAAGGCGCAGTCGAAGCAAGGCTACCGTTTCCGGGAGATTGGGGTTTAAAAACCGGAATTGGTCTGACTGGACACCGGGGGTGAACCATGAATTCCACAAATCTAAAGCTGCCTGTAGTCCACGGAGCTGGACCGTGTTGTATAGTTCCACGATTCGATTGTCCAAAGTTGTTTTAAGTTGATCCTCGGAAGAGCTTGGTGGTTCCTTGTTGATGAATAGAAAAACAACGGAGTGTATATAATAGCAAAGTACAAGGGCACTTATGTGGATGATCACCTAGCGGTCACATATTGGTAAACCGACCAAGAGTTTCTTTTCTCTTCAAGTATTATTTCGTTATTAATGTCAAGTTGAAGCTCTGTGCTAAGGTGATTATCATGTAAACAGGATTAACAACTCCAGACGAAAAGTAGGAAAAAGACAACCCCACATTTTTGGGACGGATATTCTGGAAAACAATTGCTATTTAACTTGATGTTTAGCCCGTTTGTCACAAGTGCAACACAGCATAGTTACAGAAAATAACGCGAACAATGGGTTGGCAGATCACATGAGATACCAAGGCAAGTTTTCGGATAAAATCACAAAACGCAAGAACGAATGTGTTTCGCATAGTGACGCACTACTGTCGGGCTGCTCGGACATGCACAAACGTTGCGACTAGAGCGTGTTTCCGCACTCATGCTTGCAAGGCAATTTAGTACGGTATGGTATGAAAGCACCAGCCTGATCCAGGCAAAGTGCTGCATAGTCAGAGACTGCACGTGGGCTAAGATACTATCAGGTTGCCCATGCCTAGACAGATATGAGGGGGAAATAGAAATGTTAGAGAGACTTCGGCGCGTTTCAGCATGCAGCTCACTACCGCTGGCCAATCAATTTAGCGCGATTTTAGCCTCACAGCACAGAAATGCTGCACGATTGCATATCCGTGCAACATTGCTGTACGGTACAGAAGTGTCGCACAATTGCACGTCTGTGCACAGACAAGGGTTAGAATGGTTTCTCGTAACATAACTGGGTCAAATCAATTAAAAACCATTACAGATGCGTGATAGCACATTTGAACGAAAGCATCACATCACATACAGCGACAAGATAAAAGTGGGGATCAATCAGAGCCAAAATACTGTCCTTCAATGAAAAAAAACATGTCAACTGGATGTTTACTTACAAAAAGTGTGCGATGGCAAGTTGAAGCGATGAATTTCTAAAAACTTATAATTCAGTCAGGAATTAAAAGAAAAAGAATCACGGCTATCCAGTTGACCAATCAGAAGCTGTTTGTAATTTGAAGACGTTTTTTTAATTTTGTATGATTGAATTAATTTGAACGTTAAAAATTCGTGTACACGAATAAAGGAATAATAAACATGCATTTGAAAGCAATCAGTTATAACATCAATTGTATAACGATCCACTTCTGACATAGAGCCTTCTTCAAACTAAAGATGTTGAACAAGTTGCGCTTGTAAGCCACTGTTGTATACGGTTGGCAGTCTCTGACTGTGCGGCACTTTGCCTGGATCAGGCAAGCACATGTGGATGAGGTTGAACGCATGGGGTTAAACGAAAAATTCGAAGTTACATGCACAGAAATTCAGGCAAATCAAGATGTTAATTATAACAATAAAAAGAATCAAGTAGTTGGTAGAGGTTGACCACACAACTGAACATCCGGTATGAAGTTCTAGGAGCTTTAAGTAATTTTCGAACAATGGTGTTCTTTGAGAGACTTTAAGTAAAAAAATCACCATGAGATTGCATTGCAGGGAAAAAACGCTACGTTGAAATATGAGCGAGTTTTTAAAGGTACACCCCGGCATGATGAAGAGAGCTTGCAAATACTAGTAATCAGGTAAGACAATCCGGGAATATTTAAATGGTCATGCGGCTACTTATGAGTAGATTAAAATAATCACATGAGAAGATTCGCAGCAATATTGATACCATAACTGA
>JACCGJ010018653.1:0-12940 GCA_013407085.1 Atriophallophorus winterbourni | reverse complement strand
CAAACGGCGTTCTTTGTTAGTGATTAGGACGCCATTTTTCGCTGTGATTGTCTCGCTAACTCCAATGATTTTAGAACCTGTAGATCGAATTGACTGAAACAGCTTTCGGATATTACCCGAATTGCTGGCTATTTCCATTTCATCAACTTTGTGCAGGCACCAGGTTTTCCTATCTGATTGAATGCTAGGCTCGAGTTTATTTTTGACCTGTCTTTGTTCGACATTATACTGCAAACCGAAAGGAATTTTTCGCCTTTCTTCCAGTAATCGAACGATAGCCGGGGAGATCCAGCGGGACCTTCTGCTGTAGGTGGAACTGCGACATACTGACTCCGCGGCATCATGCACTACAGTGGCAATGACATTCCACTGCTGTGATATTTTCGGACACCGCAGTGGGAAGATTATATGCTAAACCGCCGTGATAGGCGTGCTGAATTGCGGGATCCAAAAGCTTCTCGAAAGCTCTTCGCTTAGAGATGAACCTCTTTAGAAAAGAAAATTTTAATGTAAATCCCGATTGAAGGAGCGAGTGACCAGAATCTGCGCTCGTGTTTCAGAGATACACAACGAGGATGACAATTTTGCTTAAAACTTGCTCAAGATTGGGCAATATATTACTCACTAATTCCCTATTCGGGAATTTATAAGAATAGCACGGCAGTTGGTTTATAGTATGTAGGCCATAGGTCTAGCACAAAACTTTTTTTCTAGCAGATTTTCTTTTTTATCATGGTATTACACGATGAAGCAAGTTGGAAGCTATTAAAGGAAAACTAAATGAGACAGGTATCCTGAAGTTTTTGAAGGAATTCCGCTATGCGTTTTAAAACTGAAGCAATCAATTATTCTCAGCAAGAGATGGAAGTGAATTCATCGGTCTACATGACAATAACGAAAGGTTGAAGTTCGCCAGAACAACCCAATTGCGCTAAGGCAACAGGACCTACCGCCTTAGAGCACAAGAGGCGCCGGTGTGTATGAAATCACAAGCCTGATCCAGGCAAAATGCCGCAATGCTGCACATGGGTTAAGATACTGTCAGGTTGCCCAGGCCTAGACAGATATTGGAAAGCAAAATAGCAATGGCAGTGCGACTCCAGCGTGCATTCGCAGGCAGCTCATTACCAGTGGCAGTCAACTAGTTAGGCTGAGCGACGAAATTATCCAACCAATGTGCTTCGACTAAAAATCTGCTTAACAAACCTCATTAGCATCAACTTCACAATCAGCATCATAATCAGAGCAGTATTACGCCGCTAGAGTATCAAATGCTGGTTAACGAAAATAAAACAAGATCTGAAATTAAATTTATAATCTACTTAATGTGTAAGGGAGAAAGCACAGACACTAGGTTGAAGCGCCTACACTGGGGATAAAAAATATATACACGATTAATTAAGTGTCGGATTCGAGTTGCAGTCAGCTTATCCAATGGTTTGTGCTTAATCTTGCAGAATTACAATAGCCCTCTATGTCGAATCCTTCAACGTTTTATTATGATTTCATCTTGTCATGTTTCTATGGCATTCAAGCGCTCAGGACTTGTTAGCGATAGTCCTGTCCATGATGAAGATTAATCGATAAAATGAAGTCTGTTGAAGCATGCGTCTCCAGCTTATGACAATCTGAGCATTCCGTAGGCAGAAAAGAGGGCTTAAAAAGGGATCTCAGTTTAGGAATGAAAAGTAATATAACGTGTCCATTGGAAATCAGTTTTCACTTACCACACGCGTGGTGGAAAAAAACAAATGTGATGGAAAATGACCTCACCGGATAATAGCGGATAAATATGTTCCACGTGGTTTGTGATAATCCTGATGCAATCTGATAACAAAAGATCTAGTGTGCCCAGCTAGAAGTAAGTTAGTTTAAATGTTTCACAAACCGATTTTGCACGTTTGATGAGAACAGCGGTTAAATACTGTAGATGCAGTCGAACTTGCACGACAAAATCAATATTATCAGAGAAGGTTCTATTCAGTGTTTGAAAATATGAGTACATACCTGTACCAGCTTAAAATATACCAATCAATTATTACATCAAATATCTATGGTGTGAATAACAAAAAACTACGCATACCGATTCCAGGGATTGGTTGGTATTATGATATACGCGGACAACGAAGGGATCGAAATGTTCATCCTTTATCGATGAATGGGGAGGTCTAAACTAGAATTAGTTTGTTTCTTGAAATACCTCGATTTAATATTGGGTTCAGATTCAGGATTAAGAGTGAAGTTTTGAAGCGCATTACTGAAAAAGTTAAATTGATAAGAAATCGAACCTGATTACAGATTTTACTGCATATCCAACTCCAATAAATAATAGGGCTACCGTAATTAAGAAGTACATTGAACATCTGATATGTTAAAATCCATTAAAATTTGCAAAGGGTTTAAAATGTGCGCGACAAATGAGAGGTTTAATTCGGTTCAGTTCAGATTGCACATGACAGTAAATGGCTAAGGTGTGAATCGAGCGCTCAGAAATTCTGTTAATGAAAAGCTATAGCGAAGCACCAACCACTGCCAACACGTTTATTCTTTTCGTCTATTTGCACTTAAATTTCAAGGTCAATGTTCTTCGTACGATATTTTCAATATTGTTGATGATATCCTACCTATTTCAAGATTATGACAAGAAATTTTATTCAATCTCTAACGGATTTGAACATGCTCACGGCTCGTTATTCTGCGCAAGTATATCATTCGTCATCGACTGCAAGGAATTCTCAGGAAAATTTGTACCTATAGTAATTTGTAAACTTTATATATCGTATCATCTAAATTTGTTCAGTATCAGTATCACATGGCGATAGTCGACCAAGTCGAAACGAGTGCCCATATTTTTTCGGAGGTGTGCTTGAAAACACCTGTCACTACTAGGATTGATTCGTAAGTAACACAATCGTGTGTAACTCTTAATGGAAGATAGGAGAGGTCTCATCGCCGAAAGGTGAGAGAGTTAATGCATGTTGCGTGTCCAATCGAATGAAACATATAGGAAAAATGGAAAAACGCTTTTTGTGTTTCAAATGATTTTCCAAATATGTTTGTGGTTTTTGACCATAATATGGAGGGATTTAGTCTTAAGGGAAGAGCACCTGCCACCATTCGTCCAGCCCATGTTTGAAAGCAATTACTGTAGTTGCCGGGATTAGTTCCGCGGGAAGTGAGTTCCACGCGTTTAATATACGGATGCTAAGCAAGTGCGTTCCGGATTCGAGCCTGGTGTGCTGTTTACATAGCTTAAGATTGTGCCCTCGTGTACCAACTTAGATATTATTGTTTCATTTGGATTACCAATAACGCCATATTGATAAATTGATTTTTATCGCTATCACTCACGTTTCATCGACTTTCTGTTCGTATAACCCAGTTAACTACATTCATCTGTTAAATATCATTTATACATAGTCAACACACCCATTAAAATTTATATACAATTTGTCCACGAGCGGTCTTCGATTTTCTATGTTTGTTACGGAGAAAAAGTTATATGTGTATATAACCGGAACCCACGCAGTCTCAGGAATCTTTTCTTCGCTATCCACTAGACATTGGTGAGCCCGAAAGCGCATTTAATTCGGACCGCGCCTTGAACCATATACAAATAACGAAGACAATAAGGAAGATCATTACATCAATCAATTCACATTACCGGTCTTTGACACGACAGATTCAAGTCTCTGGTTTGCCTAAATCGAATACCTATTCGAGTCATCCGCGTTCGAAGTCAACGCATACGCAACAACCGCGTTGTTGAAATGCTTCCAACCTCCATTTCCAGAGAAATTGCTGATTTAATTTATGATCAACCTTCCACAGATCATTATGATAAGCTCAAATCTGCGATTATCTCTGATGATGGTTCTACCTATGAGCAATACATGAGAAAACTCTTATCTAGTACTGAGTTACGTGATCGAACACCTTCAGAACACTTTCGCCATTTGTTACATGTACATGGGACACACAAGGTTGACGAACGTGTATAACCACAGATCTGGTTCTAGAGTTTGCTGAACGATTTGTGTAAATTTCTGGTTATCATCGAAAACGACAGTAACCTGTACGAGCTTGCTCAAGTTGCAGATGGAGTCTATCACATCTGTCGTAACACATCAATCTGCACCGTCAGCAAACTGATTTCCGCCCCTTGTACTTCCTGCTCTAATTTGAAGATTGACATATCTGATTTGAAATTTCAGATCAGTGAGTTAACTTTACAAATCTAGCTCTTGAGCAAAAGTCGAAGACGTTCTCACAGTTAAAAGAACCCCATGCAGCTTTGAAACGCAATACCACTGTCAGGGAATCCACGAAGCCAGGCAGTAAAAGCGGCTGCTATGTTTTCAAATTACACCAGCCTATTCTTCTACATCACTGCTGGTTCAAAAATATGCGTTTTGTGATCGACAGGAGAGCTTAACTGAGCGTAATCCCACCCACAAGCTGAAAACGCTGAAACCACTCTTCATTGACGCTACAAGCCGCCAACGGTACTCGAATAACAACATACGGCCAACGATCACTCTCTATCGACCTCGGTCTGCGACGTAACTTTTGAAGGATTTTCGCTTCGGCAGACGTCAAAACCCCTTATTATTGCACGATGTACATTCACAATTCAATCGTTCAGTCAAACTGAGCAAACGAAAACTCATGACAATTTTACATTGATTAAACGACAGCTGCCATGTGGGCAATTCATCACGCCACACAAAACTATCCGAGTCTTGATTACAGATATTGCACCGAATTACGTTTTCACCTGAGGGAATTTCGGTATCGTCAAAATACTGTGGACACGGCATCTTCTAATATACAGCAAACGCCATATTTTTTAACCGATACTCTCAGCATAAAACCGTTTGTCCCAAAACTATTGCTTATTTAAGAATTATGCATTGTCTCGACCTATCAAAACTTGACGTTTTCCTAAGGTTTGGTTAACTATGATAGACGCTTTATCCACAATGCGCGATGATTTCACAACCCTGACTGAATTGTTTCGCGGGAACAACGCCGCCAAATTAAATTAACAAGGAAGCCATAAAATCATTCGAGTAACTCGAATCTGTTTCAAACAAGGTTACTGCGGTGGCTTACCTTCCAACTAACAGCAATACTCTGTTGGCTCTCGCTACAGTAGCATCACAAGAAGCAGTGGCGCAGTCCTTTAATAAGAAGTAGACAATATCACCAATCCAATCGCTTCCGTTTCTCGTCATCTTCAACCATTTCAAACTCGATACAGTATGTTCGGTCGTGTGTTGCTGGATATCTATTATGTGATACGACATTTCAGACATTTGCTTGAAGCCATGATTTCAGAGTAGGGACCGATCACAAGCCTTCGTGCTCTTACTGCACAATTAGATCGATATTCGCCTCAAGGAATGCGTCAGCTGGATTATATTTCACAATTAACGAGTGATATTCGATGTTTTTCGGCAAGTCATGAGATGTCATGACATGATATGGAATGACATGTCATGACATGAATAACATTATTATGTTCAAGACTGATGAGTTTCGTTTTTTGTTTTGGCCAAATGATGTTCCCTTACAAGACACTCGCTGCTATCACCGGTTCCTTCCTTGTTTGATCTTTCGGGGTTAGTCGCTCCAATTCTGTTGCCTGCCAAGATACTATTACAAAACCTTTGTCTCGATAAATTGGATTGTGATGCTGAATTATGTTCGACAGACGTGCGAGCTTGAAAAATCTGGGTGTCCAACGTTCAACAACTGCAATCACTGAGAATATGAAGCGTGAAGTTGCTCACGTAGTTCGACCTCTTTTGCATGCACTATGTGATGCGTCGTAAGTTGGGTACAGGACCGCGATTTATATTCGATTTAGTCCTGAGTCGGGTCTCCAATATTGTTGCCTAATCTACTAGAAGTCTCACGTTGCTCCAATAAAGCCTGTTACTATTCCGCGTCTGGAATTATTATCCGATGAGCTAACAGTATCATTTACTGTCCTAGTAAATAAAGAAATTTATTTGGAATTGGATCAAACATGCATCTGGGCTCATTCCACAATTGTCTTCCATTATATCAACAACACTTTAACTAGTTTCAGTACGTTCGTATCCAACAGTTCGGAGGCGAAAAATCAATACTCGAAATCAAGCAGGCGGCACGTGCGCTCCGAGAGAACAGGCCTGTGATCTCGTTATAGTGGGTTTCAATTCAACCGATATCTCGGAAATATTTCGAAGGTTAACAGGACCAAGTTTCTGCCAAAACCTAAATCGAGTGGCTGTTGTTAAAATACGATACGGAGCCCCGGTGATGTAATGTAAGACTGACAAAGGAGGTCAAAAGAGATAATGTCGTGCAAGACAACGCCCCGGTTGGTGATAACTTGCAGTATAATCGTCTTGGCGGAGATTAAGGTTAACGTTAGCTTGGTTGACCAGGTTAAAAACATAGGTATACAAGCGAAAATTTGTTAACATTCTACCAAATGTTTCATGAGCATACGAATCCTTATCGTACAGTCCTACGTAATGAGTGCAAACCGCACAAAACTGGTCGTGGTGTGTGTGTGTGATAGAAATGCATGCAAACGAGAATATTAGGTGATACGTAATTGCATGCCAGGAATAAGCATTCGAGTTAAGACGATCATAACTTATTTCGAAATACACCAATTTATATCCTCGAAACCCGAGAAAGAGTTAAAATTACATTAATTTAGGATGAATCTTCTTGTTCTACTTTCTTCCAGTTCAAGATAAGACGATCAAAATCATTATTTTCGAAGACTGATAAAGTCGTTAAATGAAAATTTTTCAGTTTCCTCTTTGAGGTTTCAAAATCTTAGATAACAGAAGACAAACAATGTGGCAATAACTGAGTGACATTCCAGTAAATTAATTGCAACCTAAGTGCTACTCCTGATGTTAAGCGTGAAACTGGTACAGTACGCTAACGTTTTAACTACAAGCCGCAGGTTTACATCAGGGTAAATTTTCCCTGATTAAAAATATCTCTGTAAAGAAAATTTGTGCAATGAGTCACAGTGAGTGAACAAAAATTCCTAACCTCTGATACAATGCGCAACAACCAAACCTGAATGACTATGAATACTGCAAAATCAATGAGAATACGACACGAATTCCATACATTCTCGTTTCGAAGTGTCCTTTCAACTTTAATGCGATTTCATGTTCGGTAGTTATTTTGTTGCTCCTAATGAACTACTGGTCGTCTGAATAAACTTCGATTTAATAGACAAAAGTAAGAAAAAATGTATGTAGATTTGACGTCAATTCGGAATTTGATAACAATAATAACTCGGAGACGAAATCCTGGATTACACATTCGAAGAAATGGACCTAGGTGTGTGGATCTCGGTAAGTTTAAAGAAATCGTCTACAACGTGAAGTTGTTTAAAAACGCGACGATCATCTGTTTGGAATGCTACGACGAAATATGTGGACATTTGTCTCAAGTTTTGTTTTCTTCAATGATGAACTTCATATGCACCTGGTTATAGAAAATGCTTACGGAGCATGAATATCTGGCTCCAGATAGATATTTTGATTCTAAACGGCATTTATCAATAAAACTATCATTTTTTGACAAATTTGGATTGCTTGGCTTACCATTGACAATGAATTCCTATTGCTCCGGCCACGCACTCAACTACGTCTCGGTGGAGTTTCTGGCTTTTTAAAACTAGCAACTCACTTTATCCTGGGTCAGTCTTCACCATCACTATTTATATACTGCACTGATAACATCGTGGTAAATTAATTTGACAAAATGTACTAATCTGCACGCGAATGCAGACCGGAGTGACACGGACACTTTCTTTTTTTCTTTTATATCTGCCTAGGCCCAGTCAACCTGACATCATCTCAGCCCACGTGCAGTCCCTGAATTTGTAGCAATTTGCTTGGAAACAGGCTTGTAATATATGGAGTTACGGTCAAACACACTACAATACCAGACATACAATGTTTCTCAAACGTTTCATTCCTACTTTGTTCTACTTTTTAAATAAATAAATAAATAAATTTTATTCTTGGAAGTCCAAGGCATGTTGAACATGATCAATAATTTCCAAAAGCTTTGTACAATAAGATTATAGGATGTACATTTGCAAAAACTATTTGTTCAAGGTCATTTGTTTCAGCGGAATTTAACGTTAAATAAATATAAAGGTAACGGTTTTTAAAGTTGTTTCCAGGTAATCGGTACGTGATCTGATGTATTCCGAAAACACAGTTATTGCAAAGAAAAGTCTAGAATGTTATCGGCAACACTGATGATCAATGAATAAGGTCCATCGAAGACGCGCGAAGAATCTCTATTTTTGATGTTCCAAACGTTTTCTTTTTGATTGTTGTAAATAGATTGATCTTTCCTGACCATGAGCCGTTTTCTTGTCCGTTAGGCGAAGGTGGTTTATTCCACTAGTTTTAGGTCTGTGGGCCAGTTTCATTTTTTGCGGATTGAGAATTTTGCTGTGGAGAAAAAAACTCAGAAGCGTTGTGTTGTAGCAACTTGTAATTTCACTTTCTTTTTAATTGTACTTCCATTTCCATCAATGTTTGTTTTAATCAAACATTATTCCAGAATATACTTTTTTCGCGCGCGTTCCTCTTCTGCTTGAATTTCGTGGTGCTGCGTTATTGCGTGTTTGCGAATCACGACGGTTAACAGCAAAATTGACTTTCGTCGCATTTTTCAGCTTCGCCAATTCTAATTGCTGATCAACGCGATACATCGGAGTTTGGAGCTGGAATATTTTTGTGTGTGGATATTTTGCATCGGACATTGAATTTTCACTTTTCGTGAGTTCGTTCCTTGTCTATTTTTCACTATAACATTTTTCGTGTTATATTTTTGCATTTATCCACTACATATTTGGTGAGCCCGACACTACATATTTGGTGAGCCCGAGCATTACATAATCGGTTAGCCCGTATTCCACTTTTTCGCTCAGAACTCCCGTCATTTTTTCAATTTTGCTTTAATGTCGTCTGAACCCACTGAATCGCAAATGAACGTTATTAGCTGTAACACGCCGGCATTTGACCCTGCCAATCCGCACGTGTGGTTCATCCAAATAGAAGGTATGTTTCGTTTTAAACGGATCACGAAACAAGAGGTCATGTTTTCTTTCGTTCAATCACAATTACCGTCGTACATCGCGAAAGAAGTATTAGATGTTCTTGACCCCATGCCCTCTATTTCGCCTTACGACACACTGAAGGCCGCTGTGCTCAAGCGTACTATGGCCTCCGACGAAGCCAGGCTAAAACAACTGCTGGCTGGTGTAGAACTAGGCGATAGAACCCCTTCACAGCTGTTACGCCACATGCGTTCCCTGGTGGGCAACACAAAGTTAGACGATTCCGTCCTACAGCAACTTTGGCTGAACTGCCTGCCACACAGCACCACCGCCATCCTCGCCGTGTCGGTCGATAAAGTCTGCCTCGACACATTGGCCGAACTAGCAGATAAAATTCACGAACGCATTGACAGAACCAGCGTCAATCAAGTTTCAGAAGGTAGTAACCTCTCAAAACTTGAAGCCACCGTGGCCATGCTAACTAAGGAGCTTGCATCCTTACAGCTCATCATTTCCAACATGGAACGACCTAAAACGTCTAGAGCTAGACCCCGGAGTCCATCTGGAAATAGAAGCCACTCTCGCCCTCGCGATACCAACTGGTTCTGTTATTATCACCGTCGTTTCGGGAACGCCGCGCGCAATTGTCGCCCCGGGTGTAACCATCCTAACGCTGACAGCCACCGTGCTGAAAAACCACGTAGCAAGTCAGTTATGGCGACGACTCTTTCTGGCAAACCCACTAGTCGCCACTTATACGTCTACGACGCATCTTCTAAGCTCAATTTTCTCGTAGACACCGGTGCCGAGGTAAGCGTTATACCGCGCAGTTACGAAAAACGCGACCTCCGTCCTTCAGGCATCACCTTGCAGGCGGCTAACAATTCGAAGATCTCGACTTACGGTGAAAAATTTTTAAAACTCGATCTCGGACTTCGACGTGAATTTCCTTTCGTCTTCTTGATAGCCGATGTTCAGAAGCCTATCATCGGTATCGACTTTCTGACGAAATACGGTCTCGTAGTCGATCTCCAGCACCGACGGCTACACGACAATACCACGTCACTAAACGTGTCCGGTAAACTATGTTCAATCACCTCACCTGGTCTTCGAATTTTCGTCCCGAACAATGCCACTTACAGCGATTTCCCGACCCTAACACGCCCAGCACAATACACGGAGCAACCCACCCACGATGTTCATCATCACATCGTCACTAAAGGCCTCGAAATGTTGCTAAAGCTCGCAGGCTACCGCCTAAAAAGCTGAAAGCAGAAAAACGCGAATTTGGCTCCACACTGAGACAGACTGGCAAAAGGGTACTTGACAATCGCACTACCGGCGAAGCTGAACCAGCACCTTACCGCTCAAGACCAAAGCAACACTTTCAGCTACGCAACGGTAATAAAGACAAAGCTAGCATCGATCGCTTCAAACCCGCTTACGTTGAACGAAAGTCATCACAAGAAGCTACCACTTCGACCCCACCCACACAGCCTATGACGACCAGTGACGTTACATCCAATCGACCCTCACCCATCCTGTCTACTCCTTCATCTCGTCAAACACGTACCGGCCGCAGAGTGAGGTTCCCCGCAAGACTGGTTGAATACATGCCATAAACGATGTATCGAGCGTTCATCCGTCGACTCACGCTCTAGGGGGGGAGTTCTGTAGCAACTTGTAATTTCACTTTCTTTTTAATTGTACTTCCATTTCCATCAATGTTTGTTTTAATCAAACATTATTCCAGAATATACTTTTTCCGCGCGCGTTCCTCTTCTGCTTGATTTTCGTGGTGCTGCGTTATTGCGTGTTTGCGAATCACGACGGTTAACAGCAAAATTGACTTTCGTCGCATTTTTCAGCTTCGCCAATTCTAATTGCTGATCAACGCGATACACCGGAGTTTGGAGCTGGAATATTTTTGTGTGTGGATATTTGCACTGGACACCTTGAATTTTCACTTTTCGTGAGTTCGTTCCTTTGTCCATTTTTACTATAACATTTTCCTTGTTATATTTTTGCACTTATCCACTACATAATTGGTGAGCCCGACGACCACTACATATTTTGGTGAGCCCGACACTACATAATTGGTTAGCCCGTATTCCACTTTTCGCTCAGAACTCCCGTTATTTTCTCAATTTTGCTATAATGTCGTCTGAACCCACCGAATCGCAAATGAATGTTATCAGCTGTAACACGCCAGCATTTGACCCTGTCAACCCGCACGTGTGGTTCATCCAAATAGAAGGTATGTTTCGTTTCAAACGGATCACGAAACAAGAGGTCATGTTTTCTTTCGTTCAATCACAATTACCGTCGTACATCGCGAAAGAAGTATTAGATGTTCTTGACCCCATGCCCTCTATTTCGCCTTACGACACACTGAAGGCCGCTGTGCTCAAGCGTACTATGGCCTCCGACGAAGCCAGGCTTAAACAACTGCTGGCTGGTGTAGAACTGGGCGACAGAACCCCTTCACAGCTGTTACGCCACATGCGTTCCCTGGTGGGCAACACAAAGTTAGACGATTCCGTCCTACAGCAACTTTGGCTGAACTGCCTGCCACACAGCACCACTGCCATCCTCGCCGTGTCGGTCGATAAGGTCTGCCTCGACACATTGGCCGAACTAGCAGATAAAATTCACGAACGCATTGACAGAACCAGCGTCAATCAAGTTTCAGAAGGTAGTAACCTCTCAAAACTTGAAGCCACCGTGGCCATGCTAACTAAGGAGCTTGCATCCTTACAGCTTATCATTTCCAACATGGAACGACCCAAAACGTCTAGAGCTAGACCCAGGAGTCCATCTGGAAATAGAAGCCACTCTCGCTCTCGCGATATCAACTGGTTCTGTTATTATCACCGTCGTTTCGGGAACGCCGCGCGCAATTGTCGCCCCGGGTGTAAACATCCTAACGCTGACAGCCACCGTGTTGAAAAATCACGTAGCAAGTCAGTTATGGCGACGACCGTTCCTGGCAAACCCACTAGTCGACACTTATACGTCTACGACGCATCTTCTAAGCTCAATTTTCTCGTAGACACCGGTGCCGAGGTAAGCGTTATACCGCGCAGTTACGAAAAACGCGACCTCCGTCCTTCGGGCATCACCTTGCAGGCGGCTAACAATTCGAAGATTTTGACTTACGGTGAAACATTTTTAAAACTCGATCTCGGACTTCGACGTGAATTCCCTTTCGTCTTCTTGATAGCCGATGTTCAGAAGCCTATCATCGGTATCGACTTTCTGACGAAATACGGTCTCGTAGTCGATCTCCAGCACCGACGGCTACACGACAATACCACGTCACTAAACGTGTCCGGTAAGCTATGTTTAATCACCTCACCTGGTCTTCGAATTTTCGTCCAGAACAATGCCACTTACAGCGATTTCCCGACCCTAACACGCCCAGCACAATACACGGAGCAACCCACCCACGATGTTCATCATCACATCGTCACTAAAGGGCCTCGAAATGTTGCTAACGCTCGCAGGCTACCGCCTAAAAAGCTGCAAGCAGAAAAACGCGAATTGGGCTCCACACTGAGACAGACTGGCAAAAGGCTACTTGACAATCGCACTACCGACGAAGCTGAACCAGCACCTTACCGCTCAAGACCAAAGCAACACTTTCAGCTACGCAACGGTAATAAAGACAAAGCTAGCATCAATCGCTTCAAACCCGCTTACTTTGAACGAGAGTCACCACAAGAAGCTACCCCTTCAACTCCACCCACACAGCCTATGACGACCAGTGACGTTACATCCAATCGACCCTCACCCATCCTGTCTACTCCTTCATCTCGTCAAACACGTACCGGCCGC
>JACCGJ010018651.1:0-10058 GCA_013407085.1 Atriophallophorus winterbourni | reverse complement strand
TCATTCTCGAAAGTAGATTCGTCCACATTTTTTCTTGATCAAAATTTGATTCACGTAGAACACTTTTCTCAAAGAAATCATACGCTCGAAGGCATTTTAGTTTTCCGCTTCAAAGCTCAATGAGTACATTACGAACCAGACGGTGTGTGACTGTCCTTATTAATCCAGGGAAGGTTTTACATTTTTTACTTTATAGAAGTCGTCGCTCTTTGGTATTTCTATGAGTTCTGTGTTCTGAGTTGATCATAATCTTGTCTTATTTGGCTTGACCACAAATGCAAAGTGACGGGGTCGTTTTTGTTGGCTAATTGAAAAAAATATAACCAAACTTTAATAAACAAGGTCTAAACTTGTAAGCCACTTTTGCATAAGGTTGGAAAGACCAACCCGTTTAATCACATGAGTTCACGCACATTTGGATTGGGTCAAACTCATGGTCTTAAACAAAGTTCTTCATGTGCATGTATTTCTATCATTTTCATTAACACTTCTTTCCAAGCACGTTCAAAAATTGTTTTGAATAAATGATATGTAGAGGCAGTCATTGCATTCGATCGATTGATGAGTTGTTCTCAAACAAACAGTGTGGAAAACGGAAAAAACGCCGTAATGGAACACAAGAGCAGAAGTCCAATGTCCAGTGTGTGATTTCATGAACATCGGTGTTAATTTGTGGCACATCATATCAAATAAAGCATGTACCGATGATTAAGACATCCAAACAATCAGGTTGTCAGCATGTGGAATATACGTGAAGGTTGTAGCTTAAACGATGAGATCTCTTTAAGATTTAGGTCATCTTAGGTTCAATATTTCCAATTGGGAAAGCACAAAGCGAATTTGTAAATTGTGCATGATTTGGATGAGTCGAAAGACCGACCCAGACAACGCAATCTCACAAAAGAAAGAATTGCTGAGTATTTTCTTGAGACTACTTCGAACCGCAGCTATTATTTGACACGGAAAAGATTGTGGACCTCATCAACTTCTACAGTGACTCTCGAAGTGGGAGATGTGAAAGAGGAAATAAACCTTTCGACATTAAAACAGCCGGAAAACCTTTAACTTTAACACTTTTACTCAAATCTGCAAGATTACCAGGTGTGAAGTATACACCAACAATAGTCAGGAAATTCAAGATGATAGCCTTTGAAATATTCGCACAGTTTAACAAGACATCCACAATGGAGGCACCGGAATGTTGGCACTGTTTTTGAGGTCATTCGAGGTTCACATTTACTTCCGGGCTGGAAATCGAACACTAGATCATCAGGTTGCTTATACCTTTTTATCTGAGTTATCGTCAACCAATTTACTGATAGTGATTGAGGGTGTCAGTATGAGCAGGGACATGGCACAGCATTCGAACCAAAATTTATCGAGGACCTTCAAAAATGTACCGACACTGAACCGAAATAGCCCGAATTTATAGTTATTTTTCAGAAAATTAACTCGCGTTTATAAATTTACGCGAGTATAGATCAAGAATAGAGTCTAAAAATAAGTGCTTAAAATCGTTAAAGATTGAATTTCGTGCTTCTTGCTGTGTGCATTACTAACATGGCAGACTCAGTACCAGAACGGAACAGAAACGGGTTTGATTTTGATGTTTTTTGACTATCTATTCCCTATCCAGGAAATTATAAATAATATCCTATTATGTTGCCCAAATCCCCTCACTTAGGCACCACCACCGGTTTCTGGCTGTTTGCCGTCATCAGATGGAGATAGCAAGATTAGGTTTAGAGGATCATCTTTTGAATACAATAAAATTCAATTAGCATTAATTTTCTCATCTCGCTTACTTTTAAATTTACAGTAAGCAATTGCACAAAATTTAGCTAACAATAATTTGTGAGGTTTGCACTGAGAAATTTGAAAATATGCTGGAAATCGTTTTCAATCGACGAGCACACTAAATGCTTGGATTACAATAAAAAATATGTGACAAATCAAATAGCTCCATTAATTTTCCTCTTTTACGGGTGTTTTCTGATTAACATTCCAAAAATTCAAATGTACCGGGTAGAATCTCAATGAGAAAGATTTATTAAGGATGATAAACAGTGAATTGTCCGCGGTTTTAGCATTTATATCATATACAGTGATTTTAGATTTGGAAGTTAAACTTTGTTGCGCGTACATCACTATTATAGAAACTTGTGGTAAAATTACGTCTGTACCCTTCCTGCTGGCATTGAGCTTGAGATTTGAAAACTTGTTCCTGACATTATAGGCATAGTGTGAAGTGTCATCTACGTTCGAGGAGAGAGCATGTTCCGCTTTCAACTGACGAACGGAGATCACGACAACAGTGCGTAAACGCCACCGCTCGTCCGACTCCTGCATACAATTAAAAGAAATATTGTACCTCCCAAATCGAACCGTTACGTCATGAGTCGTTGAAGAACTTCAAGAATTGCAGGCTCATGAATGTGGGGAATCGAGTAGATTTCACATAACATATAGGTTTTCATGTCCTTGAAAATCGCAGTGTATATATATATATTTGGGTGCCTATCTGTCTACTGCTTTTACAAAGGCAATACATGTCTTCAATCTACTCAAATGGATATTTGAGGAATTTTCTCCCAAGATATTTCCAAGAATCATGAATAAATACTTCAGACCAGTCATGGAATACGAAGTGCGGTCATGGCCTCCATGGCTCAATTGTGCTGTAAAATTTATGCAGCGAATCTATCATCGCCCAACAAAACTAGTTCTCAGCATAAGAAATGAGCATTATAATAAATGATAGCTCAAATGAATCTGTTCGACTTTCTCTATCTACGAAACAGAATAGACCCTATCCTACTTTAAAAAATAATACATACACCAAACCATCCCTTACAGAATTTATTCACGCAAAAAGCACACATTATAAATTATCGGACCTATGAATATATGCTGCTGGAACCCCATCCACGTCTGAACTGTAGAAGGTATTTTTATTCTATCCGTGTCTGTTACACTTGGAACAGTTTACCTTATACCGTTGCTCAGTCTACTAGCTTGCGTGACTTTAAAACGAAATTAGACATATTTTTATTGAATTATTCGTTTCCTCAACACTTATATACTGCTTAATCTTATTCCTTATCTTGTATTATACACTTACAGAAAGCAGAAATCAATTTGTGTCTCCACAGAAAAGCCAAAATAAACTACAAATTCATTTAAACCTTCATCCCTCAGCTATCTAATATACCATACCAGCAGGGGAACCTTGATCGAAAAATAAATTCACATATTAGTCACTCCCGACCCCAGAATGACAAAGCTCGTCTTTGGTCTTTCTACTCATCCATCAATTCTGAAATAATTTATAACAAGTCGCTCGACTGCGTGGAGGATTTCTGAGTGGAGGATCCGCAAACTTACAATTTTACATGGAATAATCCGTGAAATCTATGAGATTTATTCCGTTTACCATGAAAGTGTAGTCTGTTCCACAAGGGAATCCAGAGACCAAAAATAAGAGTGAAAAATGGCTATTATAATTAACTAAGAATCTCTCTTCTTAATATCGCCGATGAAAAGTTCGTTGAAGTTTGACAGCTACGGCTACATACATAATCCAGTAGAGTTTAATCCTGATCTCATTTTGTGCCATACGAGTGAAGTTCAACCGTAGTCACGATCGTGGTCAAGAGAGAGATTATAAAAGTGTTTCAGGAAATACTAACTGAAAAAAGAACAAACAGATAAAAGAAGCATAGCGCTGTATAAAGTATTGAATTGTTGCTCATACCTCCAGGAGCTTGCGCACCACAACCGATCTCTCCTGTTTGCCAAAGACTTATTCTAATTTTTCCAAAGTTTATCTTGAAAGTAACGTGGAAGAACAATAACAAATTCTATTCACGGTGAGTACTTTTCAGCCAATTTTGGATCATGTTGGCAGGACCAAACTGTTCTGCAAATTTAAATGTATCAAACCGATGTGCTTGATCACACACACACCCCCACACACAGTAGGATCAGAATTCGCAATTCAGAGGTGTGAATCGTGAGGCAAGGTATTTGTTTAAATGTAACAACGAGTGATCTGGGGCATGTAATATGTTTTATTTGCGTATCACCTCACACCAGATGTATTTTCAAGACCACGTGAGACTGCCATCTGGAATACTCGATCGTTATAGGTTGTTTTCTTGAAACACAGACTAGTTGTTTCCCCACGGGGGCATTTATGCAGTATAATATCGCTTTTTAGCCAAGGCATTGTATCTTGTGATGCATATTATACAATTGAAACCCACCGGTTTGCACGCTTCAAGGATTCAAGGATTCAAGGATTCAAGGAATAAGGTTAACAAAGTTAATACTTTACAACACCACAGGATTACGGTATGAGTAAAAAATGAAAATTACAATAGTATAAAACCAATAGAGAATATCAAAAAAAAGGCTCAGGAATGATGTTCGTTTGCGGGTGCAAGTCCAATTTAGCTTTAAAAATCGCCAGGCAAGGAGAGTCCACCACATGTTGGGGTAGGAAAATTCCAAAGAAATATAGCTCGTACGGCGAAAAAATGGCGCCGACAATCAATAAGGGAACTTGGAACGTAAAGAGATAAGGTATGTCAGCGTGTTACTTTTCCATCACATACATCAAGCAAGTGTTTTAGTGGATGTCTTTCAGTAGACAGGTCAGAATAATATCGCGTCGTATCCTCCTTTGGGTAAAGTCACATAGATCCAGACGTCGTAATCTTCCGGTGTACGGAACATTGCGAAAACCAATCACTAACTTTGTTGCTCAATGATAGATTTTACCGCATACTCCATCGTAGGGCGAAGGTAGACATTCATTATCCTTGGTAACGTTACCACAGAGAATCTTCCAAATATTCTTCGAAGGATACCTAACAATCTGTTGACCCGTCGATATATGTTCTAGCAGTGCGCTGTGCTCTTCAGTTTCCCGCTAATCTATACTCCAAGATCTTTTCTAACGAGCTCTTGGAGCTCTTGGACCACATTTTAATGCAAACTGTACTATCGAATACCAAGACTCAATGGCCCGTTTCTAATTTGTTTTAGCTTTAAACTGTCTACCTAGAGTATAATCCGAATCGAATGATAAAAGGTTGCTAATTCCTCCTCGACTGTTCATGAATTGGCTCCTCATCGTAACGTAGCTGCAAGCGACTCCGCATTGTAATCAATCGTTAGCAAATGTATGCAATACTCATTCAATTGACAGTCATGAGTTTACCGTCTAGGTCTAATTAACAAATGTCAGGCGGTAAAAAATATGAACCAACGAGATGCACGCTCTCTAAAGTACGTTGATCACACTATTGTTGTTATTGTAACAACTTGATGGGACAAGGTTTTGCGATCTTACTTCAACACCTGATTACAAAAAAGTTTTCAAACCCTGATTTGTGATAATGAACTGAACGAAAATCCCCTCCGTTGTGGTATAAAAATAAAAGTGGATTAACCATACGCTCCGCAAACTGATCGATAAAGTCAGTAGACAAGCTGTGAACCGAAACATGAAAGTTTAATGAAAGCTATGAAGACTTAAACAAAAATTTGGGTAATATCCATCGAGAGCGAAGGATGGTTACTCCAAATGGAATTCAAACAAATGAAAAGAAGAGGAGAAGCAGTACTGTTTGGCGCGGTGCTGTTACTTCCCCGTGCAATAAACAGGATTACGTTGAACTTTGTCCATTCTCAAGGAATGATTTATTAATCTAAGATTCAACAATGCAATCTGGCATATAGGCTGGGAGATATTTATTCCAAACTCGTGTAACTCGTATGTATGTAGATCTCTCAAACAATGCAGTTTTAGACGGTACGCAATGCCTGCTTGATTGATTGATTAGATTTTGCAAGTTCAAAAAATGGATTAAAAGGAAAGACAGCTTCTACACAGCAGTGTTCAATACATCACAAAATCGAGACGACAAACCAAAGGATTTAATGATTAGTTTCCAATTTCTTATCAATCATTAGAACGGTTAAATTGCTTCTTGAAGTTCATAGCGTTCCAGCCTTAAATATGTATGCTGTGAATGAACCATTGCTTAAAACTAATTAAAATGTAGATAATTTGGCAAATAAACACATAACGTTGATAATCACCCTAACGGATGAAAACAATGTGAAGCGTTTCAGAGAAATACGTTGAACATAAGGCAACTTAAATTTTATATTGCTCATTATTCAATCTGAAGTGGTGTATCAGCCGTTCAACTATGTCGATAATTTGTTATACTCATTTGGATTCACGTTTTGTTGTCAAAACATAGGATGTATGGAGCAACAAAATGATTTAGCACACGCCATTTGAGGTTAAAGAATATTATAAATATGATAATATAGATCAACTGATAAAAGATTTATGCATGAATTGTTCCCGGAAGCAGCAATGGACTGAATGCGAAAACATAGGATGATTCATGTTGGCGAATTGCAAATGGGTTCGAATGTTTCGCGATAAGTGAGAGAATAGATAAATAAAAAAGCAGAAAATGGAGAAGATAGGCCGAAAAATAGACACATAAATAGATAGATAGATAGATAGATAGATAGATAGATAGATAGATAGATAGATAGATAGATAGATAGATAGATAGATAGATAGATAGATAGATAGATAGATAGATTCAAGATTCAAGAATTTATGGTCACAAAAAGCACATAGCTTCACAATTACCATATCATAGTAAATATGCGTTCAATAAGAGGTATAAAAAAACAATTATACGATGTCAATGGAGTCAAGTAATATGCATACCCTGAGTCAATACACAGGCATCGTCAAATCGTTATGTAACAAATAAGTGTCCAAGGTTCGAGTGAATGTTTGGATACAGGGAGAGGTGATAATTGCTTCGGGAAGGGCATTTCACAGGAAACAGACACGTACCGAATAGAAATATCGGCGACAATTAGTTCGGGAATGGGGAATTTGTAGTGCCGCTGAGTGGCTACGTGTAATTCCTGATTCACGGTATTTGAACAAATGTTTGAGTGGATGATCTGGAGTATTCAATATTTTGTAAGTAATTATAACGTCAGCAAAGTATTTGAATATATTCCAGACCGATCAGGAGTCCATAATCATGAAAATAGAGTTTGCAATGAATCGGTTATAGTAAGTTTTTGGTAACGTTTCGCTTCTGAACACAGAAGCTTCGTCAGACCAAGGGTGTTGGTACGAACAGTGTTTAGGTATAAATGGCATTCTCTTGACCAATCCTGAGTTCACTAAGCTACACAGGGGAGATCAAGATAATTGATCAAGATAATTGATCACAACTCCTAATTGCTGTGTTCATCCCTAATTGTTTAATAATTGTTCAGGTCAGCGTATGCCGACACTGCTTACGTAATCATGTGCGTATTAGGTGTGATGTTCGTTAATCCTAATCCGCTGCAAAACCGAACGCCAGATTGTTGAGATATCCGCCCCATCCACCTTGTTCACCGCATTCGCCCCAGCCTTTGTTATTTAAACAGCCTCGGCGTGAAGTCTTTCCCTATAAGATTTCACACCCCGTCTTATCACTTTCACGTTATCAAGATCTACGCTGTGTCCAGTGTCTAGCACGTGTTCAGCTAGGGCCGAATCCCGAATCCGTGATTGATATTCACTGGGATTGCGGGGTCGCTTTCCCACTCGTTTCCTGTGTTCGTTTAACCTAGTGCAGAGTTCTCTAGACGTTTGCCCAATGTAAACACCCGTGCAACCCTTGCAGTTGATTTGGTAGATGCAGTTCGTCGCACAACCTAAAGGAGTCTTATCTTTGAGATGCATTAATACGGAGCGGAGAGTTCTACCTGCCTTATATGTTACTCTAATACCTGCGCTATTCAAGAGTCGACTTATTCCTTCGGAGGCGCTTTTGACATACGGTAGAGATACCGTAGCTCGCCAAACCTTTTCCGTCTTCGGTTGCGGATATTTAACTCGGTTCAATTGGCGTTTAATTAAGCTCTTGGGGTACCCATTATTTGCAAGTCGGCGACTGAATATCAATCACTGATTCGGGATTCGGCCCTAGCTGAACACGTGCTAGACACTGGACACAGCGTAGATCTTGATAACGTGAAAGTGATAAGACGGGGTGTGAAATCTTATAGGGAAAGACTTAACGCCGAGGCTGTTGAAATAACAAAGGCTGGGGCGAATGCGGTGAACAAGGTGGATGGGGCGGATATCTCAACAATCTGGCGTTCGGTTTTGCAGCGGATTAGGATTAACGAACATCACACCTAATACGCACATGATTACGTAAGCAGTGTCGGCATACGCTGACCTGAACAATTGATAAACAATTAGGGATGAACACAGCAATTAGGAGTTGTGATCAATTATCTTGATCAATTATCTTGATCTCCCCTGTGTAGCTTAGTGAACTCAGGATTGGTCAAGAGAATACCATTTATACCTGAACACTGTTCGTACCGACACCCGTGGTCTGACGAAGCTTCTGTGTTCAGAAGCGAAACGTTACCAGAAAATTACTATAACCGATTCATTGCAAACTCTATTTTCATGATTATGGACTCCCGATCGGTCTCGAATATATTCAAATACTTTGCTGACTCCTACGAGCCTCGAGTTCGCAAACTGGCCAGCGATTTGGTACAAACAGCCGAGACGGAAGCGAAATGGTATAATCATCGCATCTACAACTTGAGATGCCAGCAGAATAGAATCATACCAAGGGACTTGGTGGTCCAACCTCCGGATAATTCTCGCAATTCTCGGAAGGCTGCCGAAAACGCATCCAAAGTGTTCTTAAAACAAAGGATCCACAGGACCAATGAAAACCTGACAAACGCGCGATCGAAAGCCTCCAGTTTGAAGTCCGAATTGCGAAAGGTGTTATCTGAAGTGGATTTCTGCAAAATTTGTGGAAAACACGCCGAGGTTTTGGCTGCACAGACCGAGCACATCAAAGAAAGACAAGTACGTAAGTTCAGCACTTTATTAACTTCCAAAGATAAATGTACCTCTGCTAGTTCTTTTGATGACAGGGCTCGACAATATTCTAAAGTATTTAATTTATCAGATAGGCCGCTATCGCAAACCGAACAAAGATTTTTGGAAAAGGGTTTAAACTTCTCGTTAAGTACAAAATTCTTTAAAGCTGAGGATGTTATTCCTTGCGTAGAATCCGCCCTCAACCAGCTACCTGAAAATCAGGCAGATGCGCTACGAAACGGTATATCTAGTATTATCAAAAAACAACAACCAGAAAGGATTAACCTTACTCGAGATGAACAACAAGCACTTCTTAAATTGCGAAAAGAAGAGGAAATAGTGATCACTAAGGCAGATAAAGGCAAGGCAACTGTGATTCTTTCTAAAAGTGATTATAGAGATAAGGCAGAGTCACACCTTGCTGAAGGTCCGTATCAGGTTATTGACAACCTTAGAGCTACGACCATTATGAATAACCGTAAGAGGGTTGTTTCAAGATACCTGCGAGGAATTAAGGAAAACCTTGGTCCGGGATTATGGTTCATGCTCTACCCAAAATCTGCTCAGACACCCAGGTTCTATGGACTTCCGAAGATACATAAGGCAGGCATCCCCTTAAGGCCCATTGTAGACGGCATTGGATCCCCAACACACGAATTGGCTAAGCACCTTGCTCAGCTTTTGAAACCATTAGTTGGTAACACGAATTCTTTTATTAAGAACTCGTTTGATTTTGTTCGTCGCTTAAGTACCGTAACAATTGGGGAGGATGAGATGATGGTTAGTTTTGATGTAAGCTCCTTGTTCACGAATGTTGACACTACAAGCTCTTTAGAATTAGTGAGGAAATCACTCAACTCCGATATGACCCTGAAGGATCGTACCAACTTGAGTGTACAACAAATCATCAACGGTGTAGCAATTTGTCTAAATATGAACCACTTCTTATTTAATGGACAGCTATACAAGCAAAACGATGGTTTAGCGATGGGCTCACCCATTTCTCCCGTGCTAGCGAATATGTACATGGAGCACTTTGAAGATATAGCTTTGAAAAACGAAGCGTTGAAACCAAAAATATGGTGGCGCTATGTCGACG
>JACCGJ010018650.1:0-21549 GCA_013407085.1 Atriophallophorus winterbourni | reverse complement strand
TGTAGCGTTTCACATTTTCATACATTTTGTATCGTTGTTTTACTAAACTGCAACCGCATAAAATTTGAATATATACTTTTCCGTCCAACCGCGCGTCGTTCGTTCTGCCTCGTTGTGCTAGCTGACTGTTCTGTGCTGACTGTTCTGTGTTGATTGTTCTAACGGAGTCGAGCTCCTTTTCAGCTGTCTCCGGACCTTTTCTCATCACTCGTTGTCCGTCTTGGATTTATTCGGAGCGGATTATTCTGTGTGTAGTGGAATATACTTCTTCACTGTCCGTGAGTTTTCATTGTCATATTTTGTTTATGTTTTATCGTGTTGTTTGTATTCTACATTGGTATTTTTCCGCTACATAAATTGGTGAGCCCGATATTTTTA
Organism: Atriophallophorus winterbourni; assembly: GCA_013407085.1. Classification (NCBI taxonomy): domain Eukaryota; kingdom Metazoa; phylum Platyhelminthes; class Trematoda; order Plagiorchiida; family Microphallidae; genus Atriophallophorus; species Atriophallophorus winterbourni. The sequence goes on along the minus strand of JACCGJ010018650.1, from coordinate 21,171 downwards.
TTTCCTTTCGCTCCTATATCAATTTTTTTCATCATGGAATCTGACGTTTCTACCAACTCTCTCAACCTTAACGCTGTTGTTGTCCCTTTTCCTAATTTTGACGGTACTAATCCGCGTGCATGGTTTCGTCTGATGGAAAACACATTTCGGCTCAGAGGAATTACGAAACAGGACACGATGTATCTGTATGCTTCGAATTCTCTCCCCACTGCGATTGTCGCAGAGGTTTTTGATGTAATTGATGTCATGCCTCCTGAAACCCCTTACGATCTACTCAAGGCCGCTGTTTTGAAGCGAACCACTATATCGGAAGAGGGCAGATTGCGTCAGCTTCTCTCAAGTGTTCAGCTGGGTGATCGCACTCCCTCGCAGCTTCTTCGCCATATGCGCGCATTGGTTGGGGACTCAAAGGTCGATGACTCTATCATTCGTCAATTATGGTTGAAATGTCTACCTGTAAGCATGGCGTCCATCCTAGCAGCCTCTGCCACCCGTTCCACGTTGGATGAGCTTGCTGATATAGCGGATAAAATCAACGAATATTACGGACATCATACCGTCCAGCAAGTTGAGACACCAAGCCATTAATCCCCAATGAACCCTTAAAATCCACAGAAAGTCTGTCAGAACGACTATCCAGAATTGAACTCTCTATAGCAAATCTGACGCGTTATGCTGAAACCCGCACTCACTCCAATTCGAGACGACGCAGCAGTGCGCCACAACACCGCAGTACGTCACAACACCGCAGTGCGTCGCGACACCGCAATCAGATTTGTTATTTTCATCGACGTTTCGGTGACGATGCGCGTAACTGTCGCCCCGGTTGCAAATACCCCAAGTCTGGCGCATTCTCTAAACAGGGAAACGCGAGCGCCAGCCAGTAGTGGCGACGACTGTCGCTGGCCAACCCGTTAGTCGCCTCCTGTATGTCACTGATCGGAATTCTCATCAGAATTTTCTCGTCGACACCGGTGCTGAGGTGAGCGTTCTACCTCGATCTGCAGAAAAACGCCACCTTCAAGCTACAGGAATTTGTCTCCAGGCGGCTAACCAAACGAAAATTGCCACGTATGGTCAGAAGTTTCTAAACCTAGACTTCGGACTCCGCCGGCAGTTCCCTTTTCTTTTTATTATTGCCGATGTCAAACAACCAATCCTTGGTGTTGATTTTCTTGCGCAGTTTGATTTAGTTGTTGATATTAAGCGACGCCAATTGCAAGATAAGATTACTTCACTTCACGTATCTTGTAAAACCGTTGCACTTAATTCTATCAACTTACGTGTGTGCCTTCCCGATTCTGATGAGTTCTCTTCCCTCGTCACGGATTTCCCTTCGCTGGTGCACCCCTCAACTGCAGCGACCAACCCCAAGCACCTGGTTCGACATCACATCGTCACCAAAGGACGACCAGTTTTTGCCAAGCCCCGTCGGCTCCCGCCAGACAAACTTCACGCAGCTAAAAACGAATTCCAACATATGGTAAACCTTGGCATAATTCGGCCATCCGATAGTCAATGGGCCTCGCCGCTGCATTTGGTTGCAAAGAAAAATGGCGACTGGAGACCTTGTGGTGACTATCGTGCACTCAACGCCATCACCATACCCGATCGGTACCCTATTCCACATATCCACGATTTTTCCCTGCATCTCCGTGGAAAGCAGTTTTACTCAAAATTGGATTTGGTACGGGCCTACCATCAGATACCAATGGCCGAGGAGGATATCGCCAAGACAGCTGTCATTACCCCATTTGGTCTCTTCGAATTTCTCCGAATGCCATTTGGACTTCGCAATGCAGCTCAGTCCTTCCAGCGATTTATGGACCAAATTTTTCGTGGATTAGATTTCGTTTTTGTATATATCGACGACGTCCTCATCGCCAGTACCACTGCAGAGGAGCACAAAAAACATTTACGCGTTGTTTTTGAACGTCTCGACAATTACGGAATCACTATTAATCCCGAAAAGTGTGCCTTTGGTCAAACCAGTGTCCAATTCCTTGGTCATCAAATCGACTCCCATGGTATTAGCCCGTTACCCGACAAAACCCAATCTATCGTGGAATATCCTTTACCCCAATCCATCAAGAGCCTTCGTCGTTTTCTTGGTGTCATCAATTATTACGGTCGGTTCATCCCCAATTGTGCTCAATTGTTACAACCCTTAACTGATTTACTACGAGGAAATCCAAAGAAACTCGTGTTGACAGCTGAAGCGGAGGCCGCTTTTGTCGCCGTGAAGAAGGAGTTGTCAACAGTTACGTCCTTGAGCCACTTGGATACCACAAACAGTGCCCGCCTTGTGCTCAAAACAGATGCTTCTTCTGTTGCAGTGGGTGCAGTTCTACAACAGTTGATCGGCTGCGATGCTCAACCACTTTCCTTCTTTTCGAAGAAGTTGCAACCAACGCAGACGAGGTACAGTACATTCAGCAGAGAACTTCTCGCTGTGTACTTGGCGATCAAACACTTCCGGCACTTTTTGGAAGGACGTCAGTTTACCATCTATACTGATCACAAGCCCCTCGTTTATGCAGCTCGCACCTCTGCGGATCGTCACTCTCCTCGAGAAATCCGTCAGTTGGACTACATATTGCAGTTCACCGACGATATTCGCTTTATCGATGGTAGCAGTAATGTTGTTGCTGACGCATTCTCTCGCACGGATTTACACCAAGTCAATCGACCATCTGTGGACCTACAGGATCTTGCCCGGCATCAGGAAGCTGATCCTGAATTTTCCGTCATCACAAACAACCCTTCCCTTCGATTTTCATGTTTACCCCTCCTAAACTGTGACGCTCATATCCATTGTGACATTTCTACCGGCAAGCCGCGACCATTTGTTCCACAATCTCACCGCCGGATTATTTTTGATCACTTTCATGGATTATCCCATCCGAGCATACGCTCAACAGTACGTCTTATTACCGAACGTTTCGTATGGCACAACGTACGGAAAGATATTCGCCAATGGGCAAAACACTGTGTTACGTGTCAAAAGAGCAAGATTCATAAGCACACCCGTGCTGCCCTTGCCACATTCCCCCAACCTGACGCGCGTTTCAAACATGTGCACCTGGACATTGTAGGTCCCTTACCGCCATCCAAGGGTTACACCTACATTTTGACGTGTGTGGATCGATTCACGCGTTGGCCTGTTGCCACGCCTATGTGTGATATTTCATCAGAGACTGTTGCTCAGACGTTTGTTCATTCATGGATATCTATCTTTGGCGTTCCGGCTACTATCACCACAGACAGAGGATCTCAATTCACCTCTGCATTGTTTCGGGATGTTAGCCGAATGATCGGATCAACACATATGTGTACGACGGCATACCACCCCGCGGCAAATGGATTAGTCGAACGGTTCCACCGTCAATTGAAAGCTTCCATCACCGCTTCCTCGTCCAGTGTGCATTGGTCTGAACGGCTACCCATCATTCTGTTGGCAATCAGGAACACGGTCAAGGAGGATGCCGGATGTTGTCCCTCGGAACTTGTTTTTGGTACCGCACTACGACTGCCTGGCGAGATGATTCTTGACTCCCGCCACACCGGTGAGCTCGATGTTTCCTCATACGCCGCGAGATTGAAGGAGCATTTCAAGTCTGTTCGTCCCGTCCCAACGCGCCCCAACAACCGTCCCGCCCAAGTTCATCCCGACCTCTCAACCTGCCCCTACGTTTTTGTTCGTGTCGACGCCGTGCGGAAGCCCCTACAGCCGCCCTACGACGGTCCCTTCAAAGTTTTGGTGCGCAAGCCGAAATATTTTGTCCTGGACAAAAACGGAACACGAGACTTCCGTCAGCATCGACAGGTTAAAGCCAGCCTATATCGATTCCTCATACGGTCAACCCTCTTCGAATGACTCTAATGTGGTATTCCCGTCAACCCCTCCGACCCAGCCAATGACCGAGGACCCTGTTTCCCTCTCCCAACCAACCGACAATACTCAACCTACAGTTTCTCGCACGCGTTCTGGGCGCTGTGTCTCTTTCCCCGCCCGGTTAGCAGAGTTTATTCCCTGATTTTTCGATCGTTGGTCGATCCGACCAACGCTCTAGGGGGGAGCTCTGTAGCGTTTCACATTTTCATACATTTTGTATCGTTGTTTTACTAAACTGCAACCGCATAAAATTTGAATATACACTTTTCCGTCCAACCGCGCGTCGTTCGTTCTGCCTCGTTGTGCTAGTCGACTGTTCTGTGCTGACTGTTCTGTGTTGACTGTTCTAACGGAGTCGAGCTCCTTTTCAGCTGTCTCCGGACCTTTTCTCATCACTCGTTGTCCGTCTTGGATTTATTCGGAGCGGATTATTTTGTGTGTAGTGGAATATACTTCTTCACTGTCCGTGAGTTTTCATTGTCATATTTTGTTTATGTTTTATCGTGTTGTTTGTATTCTACATTGGTATTTTTCCGCTACAAAAAAGGATCAGCGGAAACGCTCGCAAGATTCTGTCGATTGTAAACCGATTACTCGAACCTGCAAATACATCATAATTGTCGCGGCGAGAAATGAATTAAGCTCCAAATTGTTTTACGGAAAGACAACACAATGCAGCCGAATCGAGACTACAATGTGGAAAATAGCCTGTATCGTTTACGAACGAAGTGAACATTGGAAGTATAAAACATTTATTTGGCTGGAATAGAAAGAAATAACTAACTAATTCTGAATTCTTTCCGCACGTAAAAAGAGTTTTAGTATTACGGAACACCGGGTGATAGAAATGTCGGTCACTGCAGTTAGCTTTCGATTTAATTAGTAGATTCCACAAGGTGAAACAGCGCTTTTCGATGTAACCAAAGTTTATCGGTTAAATCAGAAAGAATAGATCGTAAGATCCATCGAATAACTTGGTATATGAACAAGCAAATCTGAATTTCATGCATCCGTACCCATGAAAGGACAATTATGCTGTACTGATCCGTACAAGCATAGGCGCCTGAAGTAAGTTGGTTCGAGTGTGAACTCTACGCTTCTGTTATCGTTTTCTGACAGCTAGCCAAAACCCAAGAGTAATTCAGCCTACGTGCAATATGCAAGAATTTATGATAGTGCATCACTGGATGTTAATCACTTAGCAGTATCTCTGGTTAAGATTTCACAGTAGTACTTGTGAGTCTGTAATTTTTCAATGCAACACGACTTAAATATCGTTTACTCGACCTAATTAGCCTGGATATGCGTACTAGAGTTTGGCAACAATAAGTTGGCACGATGTTTGATGATGCAGGACATGTCCAGAGAATGTTTCTAGGCACCTAAAAAAGATATTTCCCACAAGATCCTAGTAAAGGCAGTGTTTAGCACACGTGTTAAGTGACAATTTGCTTTTCACCAATGCAGCACGAGACTGTGTAAGGAAACCACTTTTAAAAAGTATGCGAGCATGATTTCGACAGCAATTTGTCCGTTTTGGATTTGATAACTTACACGATACAAGCAACTGCTTCCTCGATATTGTAGCGGATGGCGTAGATTATAATTACATAAGATCAATCAGGTCTAAATCGCATTTTCCCTCCTAACATCAATTATGTTGTTCACACAGGCTTCGAGGACACTCGACACGACGTCATCAACGTCACTCACACGCTTCGCATCCACTTGTCCGTTGCGTCCAAATTCATCCCTGGGGTCAACCTTTCTAAAGCTAATCACGTTCATGTACGAAGTTCATAATCTGAGAAAAGGGCAATCGGTTTTGGTCAACGGGTATATTATGGCACACGAAAAACAATAAAACACTCAACTTATATAGGCGAATCCCGTAAACACAACACTGTCTGTATTCATGCGTGCTACCTGAACATTTCTGAAGCTTTCGATAGAGTTGATAATAAATTTACACTTGAGCAAGCTAAAGTAACACGGTATTGTTGTAAGACTATGTGAATTGATAAGTGATTACCTCAGCAACAGACACACCAGCGTTCGTGTGGACGGCCGATTATGGAAGAAAATCGAAGTCACTAGCGTTGTTCCACAAGGCTCAGTGCTTGGACCAATACTGTTCCTGGTCTATATGAACGATATACCAATACCAAATGACAGTAAGATGGTTTTGTTTGCTCACGATATAAAGGTATGAAGGCGAATCAGGAATGCTGATGATTGTATTTTGCTGCAAAACAATTTGAACGCTTCGTACAACTGGTCATCCGAAAATAAACTGCCATTTAATATGCAAAAGTCGAAGATCATTCAGATCGGTCGTGACCTTGGCTTTTCCTATCAGGAAAAGCTCGGCGACAAAATCCTGGAGTACACAGAATAAGAAAAGGGCCTGGGTGTCGGAAGTTGCGGTAGTTTGAAAAATTGTCTACAATGCAAAGCCGTTTATAAATGCGCGTCTCGGCTGCTCGACACGTTACGGCGGATATTTGGACGTTTTCCCCGGGGTGTTTTCCTCTCTTGGTGAACACATATGTACACCCGGTTCTAGATTATGCTGCCCAAGCCTGGACACTATGACTTCAAAAAGACATATTATTTCTGATCGCATATATCAGAGAGCATCTAAGCTTCTCTTTGTACTCGAAAATATGTCATTCACCGGGCGACTCAGACGACTGGAGCTGAAGACACATGCAGAAAGTAGAAAGCGAGGTGATCTCATCCCCTGGAATTATTACTTTATCTTCGCACTTCCAGCAACAGCCGTGGCCATGTTTGCGGGTTTGAAATATCACACTTCAAACGGAATTGCCGCAGGTATTTTTTTCGGTGCGTGCGTGCTTTGTTTGGAATTCCCTACCTGCCGATTTGATAAGCTCAAACAGTTTATCTATATTTAAATCGAAACTTGACGAGTATATGAGAGCTAATCCAAATTTTGACCCCAACCATTAATAAACCATAATAAACTTTTTCAGCAAATCTGAAGAAATTATTCGCCACGCTTCAGCGGCACGACTAGAAACAGTGCTGCTGGACTACCTTGAATAGTACACCCTATAATTTTCGATTTCTGTTTGAAATTATGTGACATTACATTGCGTATCTTAGGCCGATCTTGCTGAATCACCAGCAACTATGTAACAATTTTATTTCGATCATATATATACGCGAATGCTAGAAAGAATGCAATCTGACAGTGATGCGTAGTCGGATATACTATACATGAGCTTAGTGACCGTCACGTTGCCCAAACATGGATTCATAAAGGGGTGATAGCGGCAATTGGAATAGAACAAGTCCACAATTGTAGCTCATCACCGGTTGCAGCAGTAGTACTTGTGCAAGCACGACAGTACAAGTGCTTAACTGTGCATGATTAGGAGCAGCGATCTCCGGTGATGCATTACCTTAATCACGACTTGACCGCTAATGGGCACATATCACGCAAACAAAGCACCCATGCAGACAATTGTTACACCGCACAACTGCACGGTCACCTACTCAAAATCTATCAGCAACATAGCCGGTCGAACTAACGGATGTATGCCTTTTTTGTACACGATATACACTTGTGTAATAGTTTAACTACTCACGTGGTACTATCTGATATTATTGACACTTATAAAATCACCTGATACCCATATGATATCGAGCCATAGTAAACGGCTTGGATAAGGTTGCACTTGTTGGATAAGGTTGGTGCGACCAACCTGTTCAATCACATGAGCCCACACTCATGTAGACTGAGGTTTGTATGTGATAGAAATGCATGCAAATAGCTTTTTGTTTATGGTCACGGGTTCAAACACAGTCCAAATGAGTGTGGGCTCATGTGATTGAATAAGTTGTTCGTACCAAACTTATACAACAGTGGCATACAAGCGCAACTTGTTTGTCATTCTTCCACTGTTACAAGCGCATGCGGATCGTGATCCTACTGTCCCTACCTGATGAGTGCAAACAGCACGAAACCGGACGTGGGGTGTGTGTGATGGAAATGCATGCAAATTAGCTTTTGGGCCATAGTAATATTTTACAAGTTTTTATTCACTGATGCGATATACATTTTTGTGGTTCCGTAAAGATTTTTTACCCGCATATAATCTATGAATACAGCAACTGATAATGGATAGCGCAGAACAATGCATTTGTTGTATCAGAGCGCTCCGCTTCAAGACGACAAATCCCGATGTACAGCCAAAGAAGAATTGTGATACTTGCCCACTTGTACACCATGAAAACGCACAGTTTATTTTACAATGGAGCCCTGGCGCCGAGTTTGTGATACAGTATTAACGTTCATTACGAATGGAGAGACATATAACCTGTTAGTAGTCGGTCTCTTGTCTTGAGGTAAGATTGTATGTGAGTTCAGAATTATACCAAGACTGTTCTAACCCGAAAACCGCAGAATCCACCTACACAGCAGGGCATAACAAAACAAGGTTGACTATCATCATTACGCACTGTGTTTTTCGATTGGCCACAAATATCCACAGAAAATGGATTTGTAAAGAAGGATAAAACAGCTCGAGTCCAGTGCTTCCATTATGGATCGTCGTGATCAACTTTGTGAATGTTTCGATGGACTTGGCACGGCTGAGTAATCGCAAACATAAAACAGCTTGTTAGTCCCTTCGTCGGTCGACTAGTACATTATTGATACTTATGTAGAGATAATTGCGCGGTATCCGTGCACAAAATTAGGTACTAATAGATTGTTAAAATTGAACGTATGTATGAAATCACAAGCCTGATCCCAGCGAAGTGCCGCACGTTGCTCAGCCATAAACAGAAATGAGAGCTAGAATATGATCGCTTTGTTAACATTTGCGATTAGGCGCTGAAGAGAAATAGAGATTCATAAAAAAGTTTCAAAGGTGTGGCAAGCAGTAAATATCATTTGTTTGCTCCTCTCTGATGTACGGATGTGCAATCGTGCAACACTTTAGTACTGTGTAGCTAACACCATGCTAAATTGATTTGCCCACGTACAGTCTATGACTGTGCGGCACTTTGCCTGGATCAGGCTTGTGATTTCATACTTACATATACTCTGATGTACGCAGCAGACACAACAAACGCCTTAATATTCGTGACGAACGAACTGCGTTGCAATGGGTTTTGGTTTAAAGGGTTACAGGCACCAGTGGTGTGAACAGCGCAACCTTTCCGGGGAAATCATACCCACAAAACTAAATCAAGCGTGATGATTGATTATAATACATGCAAGTTGGCAATGACATTGACAAGAAACGGGTAAGGGGCAATAACAGTAGTGACAATAACGTCACACGATAAACATGGCGTTCTACGAAACTCGGTTTGATCGTTTTGACCAAAACGGTTTCCAGCAAAATTTGAACAAGTCTGGCCAAAAGCAATAATAAACTCCACCGTCGGCGCTGTATAGTTGGACCTGTAAGAAAAAAGACACAATGTGACAAGTTGGGTAAACAGCAACTCTATCTGCAAACTACAAACATTTGTCCTAAAGAAAATGGTAACATACGAACAGTGTAAATCACAGCTAAACATTATCATGAGCAACTTTTGGGCCGGTGTACTGTTTTTGATGACGAGAATGCATTTACGACAATAGTACTAATACTCGCTAGGTTGTGTATGATAATACTGGAAGATGTTCTATGTGCAGTTGATAGCAACGAAAGTAGAGGAGAAAAAACCTTTGACGATCGATCAGAGAAGATCAAAATTCGAGTCACAAGAAGCTAAGCCCATGATGTCATCTAGCTTGATGACTAAACGTCTTACCGCTACAATGTGCACGGGTGTGCAATCGTGTAGTACATATGTGCTGTGTGCTAAATTGATTAGCCACCGGTAGTGAGCTGTACGCTGAAACACGCTGGAGTCTCACTACCATTTATATTTTCCATTCATATATCTGTCTAGGCCTGGGCAACCTGACAGTATCTTAGCCAACGTACAGTCTCTGTCTATGCGGCACTGAATCATGCTTGTGCGTTCATACATACATACATACCGCTACAATGCCAGCTCAGCTCAGCTCAACTAACACAGAACACCCGACACCAAACCCCTGAGCTACAATTATTCGCTCCCATATCGAATCTATGAGAAGTCATCATCATCATCATCACAGACAGCATTACACCGGTAGCGCGTACCGAATGCTTAACTGCCACACAACCATGAAAAATTAAAATCCTAAAAGATGAGGAAGGGTGGGACTTAAATAGCTACGGATTCTTAAGAGAGTAAGCACAAACAAACGGGGTAGAGGTGCCTACACCTCGAATGGAACATGCATTCAAACAAGTTTCGTGAACGAGTAGAGCGAAGTATTAAGTTGAAAACGAGGATATCAAGTGGGGTTGCAAGAGGCGTCTAAAGGCCAAGCAGAACCTATTTATTTTGACTTAAAGAATCAGCTGCTGTCATATCCGCAATCACAGCATCAACCAATAGTATGGCGGTGAGACGTGATCTCGGCGATCGAAGTCATGATGAGATGAGCAGTATGGAGTTTAGAGAAGAAAGTTAGGCGAACTAGAGTTAAAAAATACCGCCTGCAAGTTCCTCTCTGGTACTCCCGTCAGTAACACTAACCTCAACTAATTTTGAAGAGATATGTAGAGGAAACTCGATTTTTCAATCAACACAACTAGCGATTAACGATTACATAATATAAATTAATAGAACTGCAAAACATAAATATACCGAAACGTACTGCCAACGCAGATACATCTATACATCAATTATGACCGGGAGGGTTGGGCGCTTTGCTCCACCGTTTCATTATGCGCAGGGGAATCAATGCGGGAAACCAAGGCGTCGTACAAAAGTGTCCCCTCGTTAGCAGACGATAATACAAGCAGAAAGGCGTGCGAGGCGGGACTGAGAGATTCGATATCAATCTGTTTCAAGGGTAAAAGTTCGCATGAGAGTTCAAACCAAATACTTGAGGCAAATGAAGAAATACTGTAAGCAGGTTCGACTACAGTGTTCAGATGGCAAAGCTATAGACAATACGATTATTATCAAATTGGGGTGATTAATCGTACGTTAGACTAGCTTAAAAATAATTGTCAACAATTACATTATTCGTTCAATAACAGACTGTCAGATTATTTGGGAATAACATTAAGTGTAAAATCATCATCATTGACAGCATTACACCGGTAACAAGTACCAAGTGCTGAATTGCAATACAACCATGACATGGCAAAGTTTCTAAAAGATATGGAGAAGAATGGGACCTAAAAAGCTACTGAACGTATAAAAGATTGTATGTATGTTTGTATGAAATCACAAGCCTGATCCAGGCGAAGTGCGCACAGTCAGAGACTGCATGTGGGTTAAGATACTGTCAGGTTGTCCAGGCCTAGACAGACCTGAAAGATTTGGCACAGACATACTGGGATGAGTTGCCTACATCTCGAAACAAACATGCATTCACGCAAATGTTGTGAACGAGTAGAGCGAGATCGGCATGATGACTCCCTTGCGGCTTTTACGGTCATCCTCATCATGAAGCACAAGTCTGGAGCCAGAGATTGTCGAGTAATATGAAGCAGGAAAAGCAGATAAGCAAGCGCGTGAAAAAGAGAAAGCAGGCAAGCGGAATATGCAAAAGCAAATGCGAAAAAGCAGCTTGTGTTGCAATTTTACTACACGTGATTATGTATTTTTGTTTTGTTTTTATATACAATAATACCGAATTATAAAAATTATGACACACATAATAAAAAACACTGGCGCCACTGACTTCGCTTTGTAGCCATATCGCGTAAGGTTTCCAGCCAACTATTAGGTGGAGCTTTTGGACCCCACCCAGGCAAACGAATACGCCCAACTGAGCCTAGCGCTACGGTGAGTTTCTTCATCCCAAAGCGCCACATCATGGACTGGCAACCCGATCGTTTCTCCCAGAATCTGTCAGGCTCTGCGAATAAGGAGCGGTACGGTAAACGGTGAGGAGGCATTCTCATAACATGTCTCAACCATCGCAAACGAGCAAGCATCCGCATTTATCTCAGACCGTGGCCACATGGTCCTAACACCCGCTTGCAGACATCTATATTTGTAACGCGATGCTGCCACCGAATGTGAGCAATCCTACGCAGGCAACGGGTATCAGAAACAGAAAGCCGACGGAAATCTTCCGCTCGGATAGACCATGTTTCGCAGGTTTCGACGCAGTAGTGTAGCACGCACCACTGCGTCGTACACTCGGTCTTTATCATACAGTGAAACCTCGCGCCGACGCCACAAATGGCAAAGGTTAGCAAACGCTACACCTGCTTTGCGAACACGTTGTGAGATCTCGTCCTCGACACAATCTCCAACACAGATACAACCGCCAAGGTAAACAAAACTGTCGACCAATTTAAGATTGATATCGCACACAGTTAGTATTGGAAGAGAGCCGCTCCAATCCTGGGTAAGTGTTTTACACTTGTTAGGCGCAAAGCACATGCCATACCTTGAAGCTTCAAGTGCCAGGCAGTCCAGGGTTTTCCTCGCTACAGCACTTGACAAAATACAAGATAAATTAAACACTCCAAGATGTCTACAACAAGCCCGACATTTTGGACAATATCACTAAGGACAAGAAGCCATTCTGATCTCTTAGACCCCAACCTGGGAGACGGGTCGCACCAACTAAAGCTAATTTGACTGTTAAAGCTTTCCTCTGATTGAGCCAAGTTATAATCTGGCCACCCTTACGACGACACCATTCCGAGTTAGGATTGGAAAACAAAACCGATGTTTTCTTATTCGCAATACGTGGCCTAGCAAGCGAAGTCTATGCATGTTAACTTGTTGTTCGATATCTACGTCACTAACAAAGATTCTATTACGGATCGTTGCGTTACATATGAACATGATGATGATGTATGGCATCACTAGACTTTTGGAAAAGATAATGAATCAATTTACACAGCATAAAATGTATCGGAAATGTAATAAAAATTGATCAAAAGCACTTACCGCTGAATCGTCCGTGAAGCCTCTATAAAAACACACTGCTGCGATAAGCAATGATGTTGGGTCAGTTCGGCGAGCAGACATTGGGCCAGTGACAGGAGCTACTACCAATGGATTGCTTTGCGATGGAGATAGAGCTATTAGACGTGAATGACCACCTTCCAATTCTTGCATTTGCAATATGACTTGTTTAGGCTCCTCCCAATCGAGTTTATTGATGTTGAAGCTGTACAATAAACATGTGACTTTTACAACGTCACATGATTTACTCCAGTCAAGTTGGTGATGGGGCAAATTAGAAAAATCGAGAGACGACGTTGTAACCGCAGTTTGCAGGAGATCTGCCGCCAATGTTTTGCTGACAGAGAGTGTGGCCGCTGTGGCAGGTAGCAAAACTTCATGATGTTTTTGAGGAGAATCATGGCTTTCATTTTCAACCGAACTTTTACCAAAGCAACCAGCAGAATGAACCTGCAACAGAGTATTGGAATCCTTTTCTAGTTGTTTAGTGATCGGTTCGTGGATAGATGTTTGGAACTGCGATCGATTTACTTCACTAAAAGTGCGTGTAAGTAGAGTGCATTCACTGGGGTCTTGAGGGACGCACTGAGACTTGGTGGATGTAGAACCAGTATTGTCCGATTTCGAAACGGAACTGTGACTGGAAGAGGCTAAATGGCCGGTAATGTGGGGAACTTTGGTTTCTACTTCACAAGCAGGATTAACCGCCGGCCTTTTTCTGGCAGCAGAATCATTAGAATGAGCTGGACGCTTCTTTTCTCTCAGTTCGGCTTGCTCCTTCCGAGCAATCAGAGCATCATAAATTTTAGAAGCATTTTCTTCTTCAGAAAACTTGAAAAGAAAAGTTTTTATATGACCCGCTTTTTCATCAATGGTTGCAATACGTAAACTTCGTGAGTCCACGAGAGCAACCGGTATCTTCGACCAGACTGAAGTATTGAGTACAACACGCTTAGTGGTAGAAAGTCGCACTACAATTCGAGATCGAAATTCAGAGGAACTTCCGGCTTCATCTGCAGCCAACTTAACATCATTCAAATGGAAATAGCTAGCGCCTAAAACATTCCATTGGCGTTTCTCGTTGTTAAACAAATATGCTCTACAGTGTCCCCTAAAGATGGGCACCTCCCCTTCCTCACCCGTGAATACTTCAACTTCCTGGAGGTTCAATGTTGAATTTTTATGAACCTCTTCCAACTTGTTAGCGGAGTCTTCTAACGTCGACGAAGTATCGTTGGAAGTGGTGGATGTTACGGCCTTCGCTAGGACAGTAAATACGGAATTTTCTGATATGTTATCGTCCCCGGAAATACCCAATAATTTTTCAGAAGCTCCGTGAGTAAGGTCAGCATTGACGACTCTGGATGAAATATTGGATCCGAATACGTAATCATTCGGGCTAACTTTTTTATTATCTTTAACTTCGGTCAGATTTGATGGCTGTTGAATGGGGGTGGTTGACGTTGAACCCAATGTGAAAGTGGGCGCCGAGATTCCTTTACAAACTGGAAAACCGTTTGGTGGGTGAGACGAAGTGCTCTCGACTCTTAAAATGGATGGCCGGAATAGAGAGGATGAAGTAGTAGATTCAGCAGATTCAGATTCCGTAACATTGTTCATTTTGATGCTAACTACAAAAAAGAAAAGACGCGTATTTACAGTAATGCAATTGTAAGTACCATAAAATTAGATAAAGTAGGACCAAATCTGTAATCATACAGTGACTTAAAGCCGCAAAGGGGCAATAACGAAGACATGCGTTCATATGCCAGTTTGGAGTTAAAAGTGATTCAGGGTGGATGCACCTATGTCAGGGGGACTAGCGATGATGGCATATCTTCCATTGATGTCGGTTCATTGCCATCGTGCCAAATGTGTCTAAGCCAAAACACTCTTACGTTCTTTAACACTCCATCCAGGAACGGCAAGCCCATGCAACCTTGGTAAACCAGAAATGAGCCTTTCAAGCCACTCTTCCAAGTTAGCGGCTGACCAGCCACTTTTTCCTGTCTGTACCAGCTGACGCAAAAAGCGCTCGGCATGTTAACCGTTCAGGTTTCATGCGCAGGATGTGCCTTAACCGGCGGAGACGACGTCGGTTAATTACTGTCTGAAGGCTAGTGTCTTTGCTTCCTATGACCAGAGTTGAAAAAAGTGGTTGCCACGGAATATGAGCAATACTTTGCAAACAACGTTTCTCGAAGACATCCAGTCTCCTAACATCTGTGTGAACTCTCCAACATTCAATCCTGTAAAGTAATGCTGACCTTACCGAGGTGGAATATATTCTTCCTTTCAAACTCAAGATCAAATCACGTCTCTCCCAGAGGCACTTAAGTTTAGCGAATGCCAGTCTGGCCTTAGCAATTCTGGACGTGATTTCCTTCTCTATCCGACCCCCAGCAACCACCAGACTTCCTAGGTATTTGAACTGCTCAACATGATCGAGAATCAGATCATTTATAGCAAAATTTGGCAGTTCACCGGACCAGTCCTGAAGGAGCACTTTACTCTTGCTTGGCGAGAAGAACAACCCGTACTTAGATGCCTCCATTGCCATCGTATCCAAAGCATGTTGGATAAATGTTGGGTCTTCGCCCAATAAGGCAATATCATCAGCATAGTCCAGGTCCATAATCCGCTCACCTGGAAGGAGCTCAACGCCACCCGTGGAGAAAACCACTAGTAGCACTGGAGGGACGTCCTCGATGGCAAAGTTGAACAAGAACGGGGAGATAGAGACCGCAGGTCTTAAAACCGTAGTAGTGTTGAAATGACATGAAAGGCTATCGTACGCCCTTACCCTTCCAATCGAGGAGCGTATTAGTCCTTGAGGATAGCGGCGTACTTCGATGGGATTCCATGACAAAGTACGCAGTTCCATAGGGCAGATCTTGTCAACCGAGTAAAAGCGGCTTGAAATTCCAGAAACACCGCAATGGTAGGTCGCAAGATACAGGTGTCGGGTTCTAGCAACTGGCGCAGAACGAAGATCTGCGTTTACACCATCGGAATCACGAAAAACAAAATTGAGCGCAAAATTATGTCATAAAAAATGAGCCATTTATTGTAATTATTCTGTGGCGTTCGTAGTAATATCACCATAAGGGAGTAGCTAATCGGCTTACGGGAGAAACGTCGTGGTTCACAAACATTCGATCACAGCATTGTGGAAACAATCTACAAGCCAATAAAAGGTCCCTAATACCCCAAGGCTTATACAGGCATTAGCTTTGCCAAAAAAATCGAAGGATTAGTGATCACGCCGAGAGATAGGGAGGCATTTTTCTGACCACTCTTGACAAACGTTTAAAGTTGTATACTAGATGTCACCGCAATCCTTGGGACAATGACAGTCCAAAGGCACCTGGTTATTACGTCAACAACTCGCTATTTGCAAAATATTACATGATAAAACTCCTAAACGGTTCATACAGAAGCTATATAATATAATTGAAGATTAGAATTTCAAAAAACATAAAACAACAGATATTTGAGAGTTCAAAACGGGGTAAAATCCAGCCCAATTTGTCGATGTTTGCTAGATGAAAAGTCGCATGAAATGAAAACTCGTTTCAATCAATTGGAACTACTAAATTTCGTTTAGAAACAATCTAGTTTCTAGAAAAGACTTTTAAAAGATGTCGTTTCTTATACAAATTGCGACACACGGCTTCTGCATTTCTGTGATTGTTTTCTTCACATGATCTGTGTATGAAATCTCAAATCTGAATCCAGATAAAGTATCGTACGGCTAACATCGTGCTACATTGATTGGCCAACGGTAGTGAGCTTCATGCTGAAACAGGCTGGAGTCTCACTATCATTTCCTGTTATTTTTTCTTCCTCATATATGTCTAGGCCTGAGCAACCTGACAGTATATTAGCCCACGTGCAGTCTGTGACTGCGGCACTTTGCCTGGATCAGGCTTGTGATTTCATACCGTACAGTCATAGACTGCAGGTTGTCTAAAACCATGTCAAGTTGCATAGGTAAATAAAAGTAACAGAAAATGACATTTAGACTCAAGCGCTTTTTCGTATGCACAACCGGTGGCAACTCAACCTGGGACAGTGTTACAGGAGCAACAATAGTAACACTGTGATAAACTGATTTGCCAATGGTATTGAGCTGTATGTGATAGATAGTCAATGCAAGTCAAAATGTATGTTGCGCCAGAGAAGAATGGAGATATAAGGCTTATGGATTTGTGCAATTTCCTCTGCCATTAAAAAAGTTACAGGCTCATTCAGTCTCAATGGGTGGCAAAAGAGTAGTACTCAACGTTGCACTAAATGAGTTGTCGTCGGCACTGAACTATATGCACAAACACCTGGATTCTCAGTGTCAGTTTCTCCGTATACCTCATTCAAGGATAAGATTATTAGAGATGCCGCGGATGAAATCCTGAAGAAGAATTGAGTATAGGTGATGGAGAAATTAGGGTTTCCTTCGACGTGACAGGGCTGTTCACGTCGATTGACACAACTTTATTCTTGCAAACCAAATCATCACTGATAAACGAACGCGGAACGGAACATGATGCAAATCGACTGACCAGAGAAAATATACGTTATTAGAACTATGCTCGCAAACGAACGTCACGCATGATTACCAACCTCTGGGTTGCTAGCGGAAGCTATAATGAAACGGATTACCGCTGATAAAACCTCAACTCCAGATCCGCTACGTCGATAATATGCTCGTGATTCTGAAGAAAGAGAATTTCGAGAATGCACACCGCCTGATCAAGTGTGTTTTCACTGGAATTCAATTTACGAACAGGAAAAAAGTATCTAGCATTTCTGAACGTGAACGTGTAAAGAAAAGAATAAGGGAATCGGAAGATAAATGTTTACAGTAGAGGAACACACGGACCAAATTTCGAACTTCGGAAGAAAGCACCCCGTGACCCACAAGCGACGGTGCGTCAAAATGATCTTCCAACGTGGGAGGACGAACTCAAGAGGAAGAGAGATATTTAATCAAGTTTTTCCGTAAGAATGGTTACCTTAAAAGCTTCATCATTCGGAACAAGCATTCAACAATCCAAGCGCATGGGGACAACTCGAGCATGACAAGATTAACAGTTCCCTACATGCAACATATCTCAGAGATCACCGCAAGATTTCTACGCCCACTTTGTATGAATGTGGCTCGCGAGTCCAACTCAACACTGGAAATTCAGCTCGTGAAGATTCATATTCGTGTTTGAAGAACAACGAAGAATAGAAGAATTCAAAAGCTTCATTCGAATATATTAGAAATTATAGCTTAACATTAATGTTTAATACAAAACAATCATGGTACACAAAATATCAACGAGATAATTTTTTCTTAATTGTTCGATGACTACATCATTTTGACAGAGATATTTTGAGGCGATTATTATTATTACACAAGTCTTTACAGACGATGTGCCAACAAGTATACCATGAAGAGGGTACATGATGAAAGAAAAATGTAGGTTCCATGGTTCTTGTTGAAGGCGACATACTACCCGGTTGCCAAGGCCGAAGTAGGCGGTTGGCTTAGGGGACCCACCCGAAGCCTTTGACTCAAAAGTCTACCCGCAAGGCAGCGGTTTTTTTCCTTCACGAGAGCCGGTGACCATTTTGAGGGTTCTTACGCCTCTCTTGAAGTGCCTCAGCGATTGTTTGGGTACGCCTCTCTAGCCTTTGCACGACCAGGTGCAACCTGCAAGGCAGCAAGGATTTTTCATCAGGGTTCACTCCCGAAGCCTTTCCCGCAATCGGGTATGCCGCAAGGCAGCGGAGGTTTGGAATAAGTGTTTTCCTTCCCTTAGATGGACTGCCCTCCCAGGCTGACGAGCTCCATCTACCCGGAGCAAACTGGTTTTGAGGCGCCAGTCATCCGCCTTCGCCCCTTCTCCTGTCAGTAGAAGCAGTTCCGCCACGTGCATGCCAGGAGCTGGGCTTTGGTTGTCAGAGGCTGTTTGAGACGCACGCCATATGGGAGCATTTTATAGACAGTGGGAGCTCATCCCCACTGCCGCCCCGGCTGAGATGGGCCAAATGATATATTACGATACGGGTTGTACAAAAAATTGAGATATAGCTAGTTGGGTGTGGAGTGAGTGGGCATTATTAGCAAGGAAGTTATTAAAAGTCGATCACATGAAAAATTAGTGTTCGTTATAAGATCCAAAATATAGTGAGAGTTTCCGGGCGTTATATTTAAACGCCCACAATCATCATAGCATCTTAATGGGATGTTAGCTACAGATAATGAGAACAGGCGAGAATCAAGCCAAACAAAGTAGATGAGGTCAACGGCAGATAGATTCAAAACGATCCACGTCGCGATTCGCTTCGAAAGAGTTTTCATAGATGATGTCCTCTAGCTTGGTGACGAAACATCCACGACTAGCGTACCGGCTCGGAGGAACAAACATGAACTAAAAATCATTTACTGAGCTACAAGTATGCAATAAAACTTCGTATCTGTCTGGTCCTGGGAAACCAGAGAGTATTTTAAAGTAGGCGCATCCCTGTGATGTGAAAGCACAAACCTGATCCAGGCAAAGTGACGCACAGTCAGAGACTGCACATGGGCTGAGATACTGTCAGGTTGCCCAGGCCTAGACAGATATGAGGGGGGAAATGGAAATAGAAATGGTAGTGATACTCCAGCGTGTTTCAGCATGCAGCTCACTACCGATGGCCAATCAATTTAGCATGGTGTTAGCCTTACAGCACAGAAATACTGCACGATTGCACATCCGTGCAATCCATGCGCATCCCTACCACAAGTGGAAGCTGAACTTCGAAGACTACCGGATCAAGTGTTCTGATTCCAGTAACATACCACGTCTGGGCAGCACCCATCGTTGTCGTTAAAAAGCGGAATGGATCCATTCGAATCTGCGCCAATTTTTTAACTTGTTTGAATGCCGTTTTGCAAACTCGCCACTATCCATTACCTGTCGCAGCTGATTTGTACACAATGCTCAATGGTGGTTCGTACTTCACAAAGCTCGACCTAGCTGACGCCTATATGCAGATCGAAGTTGCACTAGATTCATGAGAACTGCTAACGATTAATACCTATAAAGGATTATTCCAGCATCAGCGTCTTCCTTTTGTTGTGAAGACCGCTCCAACCGTTTCCCAGCAAATGATCGCTGCCTGCGGTAAAAGCCAGATTTAGGGATACCCTATCGGTTTCCCTTTCAAAAAATCGGCCGGTCGAGCTGGATCGTCATTGGCACTACTTTAAGCAAGCACTCTATGACTCTGCTACGGCATGCTGCAAAAGTCACTCGTCAACCGTCGCACCGCTGGGTCTCTGCTTAGTCCCTCACGCTACTCGAACAGTGCCGTGCTATACCGAGTGGTTTAGAGTATGAGGACGATCGGAAGTGTCTTAGACTCCTAATCAAAGATAATCTGAGACGTGACCGTAAGACTTGGTGGAAAGAACGCGCATCGGAGATGGAAATAGCGTCAGCCATGAGCAACTTGAGAAGACTTTACCAATTGATTCGTGTCTGTGGCCCTAAGCCGCGAGGTCTGAGCGAAACCATCCTCGAGGATGATGGCTCGCGCACAACGAGCCTTCACAGACGTTTAGAAAGATGGAGAGAATATTTCTCTCGGCAGTTCAATCAGCACCGTCCCTCAGACACCGCCGACATCCCTCAATCCACTTTGCAGTGGGCCGTGACGCTAGCCCCGCACAGTGACGAAGAAATACGAAGAGAGATCAAACTACTAAAGCGATATATATATTTATGATATTTTTAAACAATCATTTAAAAATGAAAAGTGCCACCCAATCACTTGGGTGTGGGCGTGATACTACCCGGTTGCCCAGGCCGAAGTAGAGGAGTTGATCTTGAGGACTCCCACCTCAAGCCTTTGGCCCGAAAGCCTAACCGCAAGGCAGCGGAGCGAGATTAAGGATCGCACCTATCGGGGCCGGATACTGTAGGTACGGTTCACAAGCCATTTGCGAGGTAGAGACCAAGCAGGGACTCCCGACATCATCCCAACCAGTCGAGCCGGTGATCCTTGCGGATTCATACGCCTCTTCTGGTACACAATGTCCGCGAGGGACAAGGAGACAAGGAGACTGTGTTTGTCTGGCTTCTCACCATTGACCAACCTGGTATGAGTAACTCTGAAGATGCCACGAAGACATCACCCAGTATAGCTCAATGGATCATCGAGGCACGCAAGCCGCTGCACCAGCTCAATGGATCATCGAGGCACGCAAGCCGCTGCACCACGTCAAG
>JACCGJ010018647.1:0-48308 GCA_013407085.1 Atriophallophorus winterbourni | reverse complement strand
GCACACGGTATCAAATTATAGCCCAATTACCCACACAGCAATACTATCTAGATTACTTGAAAAAATAGTAAAAAAGGCTATCTTAAATCACTTATCTCCAAGTTTCTTCTCTAGAGCTCAACATGGCTTCCTAAATAAAAGATCTTGCATTGCATGGCAGCTTGAATACCTTGACTATATTACTACATCGATTGAGGAAGGTTAGGCAGTTGTAGTTGTTTTCTTAGACATAGCTAAAGCATTTGATACCGTTTCTCATAAGCTATTATTATCATCCTCATAAGCTACTATTATCGAAACCTCAATCATATGGCATCGGTGGTAATCTTCTTTCCTGGTTAACTTCTTTCCTTACTGATCGCACTTACTCTGTTGAAGTTAATGGCCGTAGATCAAGTAGCCTACCTATTCCCAGAGGGGTGACTCAAGGAAGCGTATTAGGCCCCTTAATATTTCTTTATAAATCTATATAATATAAAGATATATATAATATATATATCTATATGACATACATTAACGTCATTTCACATAGCAAACTGTTCATATTCGCTAATGATATGAAAGTTGTTATCACTTTTCCAGCTAATCAAGCACAAACTTATATTGCTCGACTAAACAATGATTTAGCTGCACTAGCAGATTATGCAAAAAATAATGGTCTAAAGTTCTCAACTGTAAAATCTAATTTTATGCCTATAAGTTGACGATACA
The DNA here is from genome assembly GCA_013407085.1 of Atriophallophorus winterbourni. NCBI lineage: Eukaryota > Metazoa > Platyhelminthes > Trematoda > Plagiorchiida > Microphallidae > Atriophallophorus > Atriophallophorus winterbourni. The sequence goes on along the minus strand of JACCGJ010018647.1, from coordinate 47,597 downwards.
AAATAACTCAATCCTTCTAAACAATAACGCAATTCAAATGATTGACAGCACGCGTGATTTAGGATTTCGATATTCTCCATCACTCACTTTTGTAAATGACGATATCCAAATAGCTCGAAATTGTAATCTATAATCTTTTCCAACCCGGTTAGAGTTACGCGCAAAACCAATTTATTCGTGATGAACAATTTTCTATAAATAGCGGTCCCGAACAAATATACACAAATGCAAAATATTACCTAAACACTGAAAATCCGGGATTAGTTTCAATGCCAATTACGAGCGTCCATAATCAGAAAATATGGCTCAGGTGAAATCAAGTAAAATGCGAGCGAACAAATGACGGAAAAGATTGAAACAAAAATAAGAAAGGTGTAAAAAGATGAAGACAGTTTCTGGTAAAATATTTAAAAAAATCAAAAAATGAATGTGTACAATTTGTTGGGAGCACAAAATAGGGAGTCCAGACAGGCCAAATAATTAACCTTACTTAAAGGTGAATATAACATTTACAACTTTCAACGAAAAGATAAGCCACATTATTACTAAAGCCAAACAAAGTATGAATATTATACATAGATCTATAATTCAGCCTCATTGTAAAATAGAAATGTAAAAATTATTCACCATTCCTATCTTTGACTATTGTAACATAATATATACTAATATAAATAAAACCGATAGCATAGTTTTAGAAAAGATACAACGTAATTTCTCAAAATCAATCATCAGTTATACCACCAAACAATCCTATAGAAAAAGATGTATACAACTAAAACTCGATCCCCTATGGTTTCGCAGACTCAAGCATAACCTCATCTTATTCTTTAAAAAACTGTCAACGGATAATATGGAAATACGTTCGAATCTTCATATACGGCCTGATTTAGAACATAGCTCGAGAAACAGTGAAAAAACTATTAAATTACCAAGGTTTCGTACGAAAGTATGGAACAGTTTCTTCTTGACTAAATATGCTGAACTGTGGAATCTTCTTCCAAAATGTATAAGACTCAGTTCCTTTTTAAATGAATTCAAATCACATCTAGCTTCATTTCTTACCGTAGATAAAATTCGCAATCTTCCTAATTTAAATGTTCTACCTGATGATTTATAGAATAATGGCATTCATGGGTATTGATATTAGGCAAATATTCATAACGTTCGAAACAACATTGTCTCGCTTCTGAGTATTTTCTCCACAACAAAATTCTCAATCCGCATCAAAATGAAACTGGCCCCCAGACCTCAAACTAGTGGAATAAATCACCTTCGCCTAGCGGACAAGAAAACGGTTCATGTTCAGGAAAGATCTATCTATTTTAAACAATCAAATTGAAAAAGTTGGAACATCAACAATAGAGATTATTTACGCATCTTCGATGGACCTTATCCGTTGATCATCATTGTTGCTGAAAACATTTTAGACTTTTCCTCGCAATACCTGTGTTTTCGTACTATATCAGATCACGTACCGATTACCTGAAAACAACTTTAAATACTTTTACCTCTATATTTATTGAACGTTAAATTCCGCTGAAACAAATGACTTGAACAAATTGTTTTTTAAATGTTCATACTATAAACTGATTGTACAAAGATTTGGAAATTATTGATCATGTTTAACATGCCTTGGATTTCCAAGAATAAATTTATTTCTTTCTTTCTTTTCTTTTGGATCATTACAGTGTACCCAGTTATGTTTAGGTCTACAATGCGCTTTTAATGGTGAAATCGTTATGTTCTACGTAACCAAAAGAGGTTTTTGTATATTCCCCTTACTCGCACTAAAGTTCGACGAAACTTCTTTTTCTAATTAGGTAAGCAGAGCTTTGGAATTCTCTCCCGCTACATTTTCACATGCGCAAATCTACAGCTGAATCTAAAGCCAAGGGAGAATCTCTTACCGCTCCATCGCTATGCAAAATTCTAAAAATAAACACTGATAGTGTAATTTGTCATGGTATTGTTGGTTGTTGAACCAATTTTAAGTTTTCTTCACATTAGCACGCGCATAGAACTGTTCACAATGTCCCGAATACATGGTCATATTAAGTGTCAGGTTACCAAGGGTCTAGGCATGTTGCATTAAAACCCGTGACTTGTAGCATATTTACATATACTTATTGTGCATCATCAAGTGTATTTTTGCCCATTTCTTGTTTAACAACAATTAACCCCATTCTATTAATCCAGTTTAAGTGTAGACAAATTTATCTAAAAAAAACAAAAAAAAACAAAATTTCCAAATATATAAAATCTCGTTTTATGATTATCTATTTATAATTGTATATTGGTATCAGGTTGCCTAGGGTATAGTCATGTTTCATCAAAACATCAGACGTATTATAGCTCCCTTCAATTGGCACCATGGCGTTAGATGTCAGCGTGTCCCTTAAAGTAAAGGATTCAATGCAATCGGCGAACTTATCTTGCATCCAAGGTCTTAGAAGTCGTTGAAGTTTATCGTTCTAAACAAGTTCTTCACCTCTGTCACGGGTCAAATTATCAAAAATCTGTTCTGTTCTTCCATCAGTTTCCCATTTCGCAATATCCACTGACAGATTCAAGACAAGTTCGATGTTTATTTTAACGCTGTATATGCATTTTTCTACGGCATAACAATATAATCATTTCATTTATATTCTCCGTACATTTTTATTTTCATTATCTTACACACTTCTTATTCTCTCTTTAGGATAATCGACCTCAATGAAGTCTCATTATTAATAGATATTTTAGATCATTTTCCAACCAATGTTGCCTACCATTTTTAATTTTGAACGAAAAATCATTTTTGAATTTAATGTTCCGCCAATCATTTAATCCCATTATTGTACTGTCAACATTTTGATAACTTGATCATGTATCACATGACTTGGTTCACCAAGAATAAGCTATTATTATATTTGTCCAGGGATGGTGATGTGGCTTGGCGTGTGTGACGCCACTAAAAAGGTCACTTGATTTCTTCCAGCCTCCTGGTTCATTGCTTTGCGGTAAGTATCGTGCCAACCAAATAATTCCATTACAATTTGACCGAAAAGAATAATTTGATGAGTGATGTATCACAAAAATGTTTTATTAAAACCGCTGATATGATCAACAATTAAAATGTAGACACTGCTGACATTGATGTCATGGCTGATAGCACATGTCCCTTACTGATTCACCGAATGTACAAAATGCCTCCCAAAACCTAGAGACCGATCAACAAACTCATACATCACAACCTATAATGTCCCTTTCGACCATGACGGCTCAAAAATAAGCCACGTTGGTGGACTACTGCGGTGCAACAAAGCATTAATAGAAACTGGCTGAGATACATAGCTTTCACGAACTATAAAATTTGGTCGTGCTCTAAAGCATCGAAAAACAACGAATTCAAGATACAACGGACGCTTAATAAAATAAACGAAAATTACCTGACAAACAATGCCTAGAAGCGTCATGAGAAATACGTTAGGTGCGTTGAGTCTAAGGGCAATTAAAGAGAGCACAAAGGTACGTACCCAATACTTGGAAACGAATTAAAACTAGTTGTGACTCGGACACCGAAGCAGCCTTGTTCCATTACTTTCAAAGTGTGCATAAAATAGAATGACGTGATGTGATTCCATTATTCACAACTCTTGGTACTGGAATAGGCGTCTCTCCTTTAGGAAAACTCTTTTTGGACAAGAGATTTCGTGTGGGATCAACAGAATATGTACGGAAATAAATCTGTTGGACCTGAGGGCCTGGACACGAAAATTGTAATGGAAATAGCCAGACTACTAGAAGAGCCTCATCATAATTTATTACAACAAATTGCTCTGCAAAGAAATCTTACCAGATGATTTTAAGAAAGCCACTGTCATGCACAAATATGGTAAGCTCTATTAGTGTTTATGCAAAACGTTGAAAAGACTTATCACCCACAGTTGTGCAGCCACCTGGCGAAAAATTCATTATAAGGCCTTGCTCCAAATGTTTTTTTTCAATGGAAGCACCTTTCTCGAATCTTTAGTGCTTTTATCATAGAGTTCCCAAGTCACTAGATGCAGTCGATCGGCTAGAGGTCCAGTATACTTTATTAAATAATTAGACTCGGTCAGCCACAGGTTCCTAGGTTTGAAGCTCGCTGACAAAGGGGATTTTGTAAAGTCTTGCAACAGAATAACCACTTTTCTTCATGATACACTCTTGAGTTACGTGTAGGCGATGCTACATCTGTGTCAACTAAAGCAGAATGTGGGGTCCAACGGGGTCGAGAAACAGGCCTAATACTCTTTCAGATCTTCATCGATGATATGGCATCGCAATTGTAATGTCCCTTCTACACGTTTTCAGATCCTGTCTGAATTAGGCGCATTCAGTGGTAACCGTAATTGGCTAAAAGATAGCAAAAAAGTCATTGAATGGGTTATGTGATTATGATCATCCTCTGAACTCTAGTAAAAGTCATCCGTTGTCTGCCGTAGTTAGGAAATAGCGTAACTTTTTATATTGACAATCGCGAAGAAATACAAAGAGATACCTCGTTAGTAAAAAGTTGGTAAACTTCTTGAATAAGTTGCCTGTTGACATATTAGCTAGCTCGTCGGTAAACGATTTTAAATGATGTTTAATGCCTTGCGGCATGAGCTTTTTCAAGAATACATTTCTTCAAGTTGCTAGTCGCCCATCGATGGATTTAGCATGAAAATCGTCAATTCTTTCAATTTTATACGCATTTTACTACAATCCAAAAAACGTAAAGTAATACGGCACGAAAAAACAAAAAAAAATGCAGTTAAATAATAACACGTTTAAATGTATACACAAATTCCTCTTTAGCTGACCTGTCACCCCTTTGATGATGAAAAACCCCTCCCGATTATCCAAGTTGCAGCTATATAAACCTGTGTGCTGACGTACGATTGGCATATTAGCTACTTACATTCCTGTGTCTATTGAATTAAACGGAATTTAACTTTAGCACCAATTTGAGGAGGTCATAACGAAATTAAGGTCATCCTGCTGTTTTGCTTAACAAAAATGCGTTGTGGTGGTCCAAAGTGCCCACTGTTCTCTCTTATCATTAGTATTTGGGGCGTAATCATGTTGGTAAGTTCTTTTATTATTTCTGATTATATCGGCATGTATAACGTTTCTACATCATAATTGTTTATCAACAATGTTTGTTGCAAACACTATTTCTACATCGTTTGTTGTAGTTTTACCAAATGATCGCTCCTTTTCTGACCATTTGTAGGTTGTATTAATAATGTTTGCCTTTCATTGGCGCCTTACCAGACTCAAAATTGTTCAATAGTGTATTAATCGTAAAACAAGCACGTAGCTTCAAAAAATGCCACTGACTATGACAATTATCGGCAATCTAGAAACCTTTGTACGGCATTAAAACGCAGAAAATGTATGTTGTACGAGCGGCGATTGGTTGACGAGTCTACTTGTGCACCAAAACGGCTATTCGCATACATTCGTCGCCGCACAAAGGCGTCGCCCTATATTCCTAATTTGATAGATACTAATGGGGTAGTCATTACTGAGGATGGTTTGAAAGCTGAAGCCATGGCTAAGCAATATGCCTCCGTGTACTGTCTGGAAGACAGTGATCCTCCTTCTGTCTCTAATAACAGTGAGGTGCTGTCTGATCTTGATGTAGATGTAGAGACTGTTAGACACCTGTTGGAACAGTTAGACACAATCCGCGCCAGGACCAGACGGTATTCATCCGTTGGTTTTACGAGCACTATCAGAAGTGTTGTGCGTTCCGCTGGCCAGGTTGTTTACAAAATCTGTAACATTAGGGGTCTTGCCACAAGAATGGAAACAGGGTATTATTAAACCTATGTTTAAGAGTGGGGACCCTAGTAGTCCCGCTAATTACAGGCCGGTCACATTGACTTCTGTGATCGGTAAAATTTTAGAGAAGCTGATCAAAAGGAAAATAGAGCACTTTCTTTTGGAGTGTGGGCGTTGGTGTCCACAACAACATGGATTCACCAAAAATCGCTCATGCGTAAGTAATCTGCTCCTGGCTCGAGAAAGTTGGTGTGCTTTGACTGATTCTGGTCAAGCGGTCGATGTCATTTTATCGACTTCAGTAAGGCGTTCGACTGCGTGCCCCACCGCCGATTGCTCGTCAAGCTGGAGGGTTTGGGGATTCAAGGTTGCCTACTTAAATGGATCGAAACATGCATCTCAGGGCGGTCAAACCGTGTAGAGGTGAATGGAGTTTTGTCTTTAGAGATGATAGCAGGCTCCGGAGTGCCGCAGGGATCTGTCCTTGGCCCATTGTTATTTAAAATTTTCGTGAATGATATTCCGGACGCGGTAGCGATCGATTGTCTTATTCGCGGATGTGTATGAAAGCACAAGCCTGATCCAGGCAAAGTGCCGCACAGTCAGAGACTGCACGTGGGCTAAGATACTGTCAGGTTGCCCAGGCCTAGACAGATAATTCGCGGATGATCGGAAACTGTGGGCCTCTGTCAGTTCATGTGATGGCCACAAGCAAATGCAACAAGCAGTTGATGACTTAGTCAGCTGATCACATCGCTGGTCACTGCCTATAAATGAGGACAAGACAGTGGTCATGCTCATATGCTCCGATGACACTGATGGTGAATACTTTCTGGGACTTAAGCCTATTAAAGCGATGACGGTCTAAAAATACTCGGGGGTTCTGGTTATGGATTCCTTGAAGTCGAATGCTGACACTTGTCGGAGAATAGGCAGTGCTACCAGGTTTCTCTGGGCGATTCGTCGTTCATTTGCAACCACTACCCCGCAAATGTTCGAGACACTTTTCTCTGCGTATGTTCGTCCTCTGTTGGAATATGGGCTACCTGTTGCATTTCCTCAGTCTAAAGGCGAATGTGACTCCTTGGAGAAGGTACAAAGGAGGGGACTAAGATGGTTCGTGGAATGCGCCAACTCGCGTACGAGGATAGAAGGAGCTTACTGAAACTTTATCCCCTATAACTTTGAAGGTAAAGATTTGACCTGCTCCTGACACGCCGTATTCTTCTCGGTCAATATGGAGACGAGTTCCTCCGGTTTAGTCGGTAAGTCGTGGGCATGACCTTAATTTGCAGAAGCCTAGAAGGCTAAAGCTGAGTAATGCGAGCACGCTATCCACGCGAGTGGTGAACACTTGGAACTCTCTACCGAAAGGGCTCCTGTCTCTACCATCAGAACAGCTATTCAAAAGCACGTTGGATCAGCAATTGTTGAGACGAATGGACGTGATCCCCGGAGTGATATAGTGGTGTTCCTATACTCCCAAGGCTTGCCTTGTCAGCAGAAGTCACCCATGTTTATTGCTGTGATGAAGCTTAAACAGGATTTTATGCCTTCTGCTTTCGATTCAGAAGAAGAAGAACCACAGAATATTTTGTACAGTTGAATAAAAAGTGATAAACTTCAGAATGGGGTTCAGAGCGGGCCTCGTTTGCGTTTCAACTACACCTTTCTTAGATTTTTGAATTTGTACATCGACCCCAGGCATGGCTACCCACCTCATCCTCCTGTTCAGCGGATGTGGACATATCGACCCAGGATCGCGATATCGTCGCCGGTAGTAGTAAACCTCGAACAGTCAGATATTTGAAACGCGTTAAAAGATTAAAAACACGCCAGAGTAAACATACCCTCCCTTTGTGCGCCCGATCAGAGTAGCGTAATTGAAAAGAACGCTGATAACTCTAAACATTTCCACAGGCGGTTCATGCTTATTGGTTTCTTTTATACAACTCATTTAGAGTATATCATGATGCGCAAGCGTTAAAGATCAGACTTCTCGCACATGTAGCTCTTTTTTGCTTTCGTCAAAGTTTAAATCTTTCTCTTTTTGAAGGTGAACTACTCTGAATACCATTTTTGTTTTTTAAGTTTTCTCATTGATTATATCATGATCGGTAACAGTTCTGATTGCCAATTTTTCATGAACCCACGCTAAAAATCTTTAACAGGTGAGAAACATGAGACTTTGAAACCTGCGCATTTCTTCAAAGATCAGGCTTGTGCTTTCATACATACTTCAAAGATCATACACAGATTTATTAGGATTATGTGTGTACACCTTAAATGAAACGTGTATATGCTACTTTTTGTATACGAACCTGTAATGCGAAGTCTCCACGAATTTCGTTCATTGCCACCACACAAAAATGAAGCCTCGGGTTGTGCTCCAATCATTAATATGCAAATTACCGTGGGAAAAATATTACAAAATATAGCCCGTCATTTCAGTTCATTTGCACAGGACAGTTAGTGGCTAACGAGCCAGTCGAGCATTCAGAATTTCTTTCGGTGGAAAGCTGCAGAGAAGCAACCACCACTGCCAAAGCGTTTTTTTCTTATTGTGCGTTGGATATCCTCGACGATCGCGACGCCACGAGATTATCAGGGTTGTATTTAGGAAGCACCTCGTTATGAATGATGCTGGAAAAATAAAAAGAAATTTCTCTTCACCCGTAAGGTGAGAGGTAAGCTAAAACAGAGTTATGTATTAAGAACAGAACTCCAGCATTTACTTCATTTACTAGATAACGCACGGATGTGTAATCGCGCAGCACTTCTGTGCTGTGCGGCTAACATCATGCTAAATTGATTGGCAAACATTGTATGTATGAAAGCACAAGCCTGATCCAGGCAAAGTGCCGCACAGTCAGAGACTGCACGTGGGCTAAGATACTGTCAGGTTGCCCAGGCCTAGACAGATATGAGGGGGAAATAGAAATGGTAGTGAGACTCCAGCGTGTTTCAGCATGCAGCTCACTACCGTTGGCCAATCAATTTAGCACGATGTTAGCCGTACAGCACAGAAATGCTGCACGATTGCACATCCGTGCAAACATTAGTGAGCTGCATGTTGTAGTCTCACCACAATTTCTATTTCTATTTCCCCCCTCTTATCTGTCTATGCATGGGCAACCTGACAGTATCTTATCCCACGTGCAATGCTCTTTCTCGTGACAATATCTCAGCCTATACGCACTCCGACTGTGTGGCACTTTGCCTGGATCAATGTTTGTGCTTTCGTCATCACTGGGTTTTCTTTGTATGGTATTTGATTATTTTGGCGAGTTTCTTAGTTATGTGAAATGTTTGTATCCATCGCGCTGAGACTGGACCTTAACGTGGTGCGATGGTTTGTGTACCTTAATGACCCATTGAGCTATGCTGGGTGGTGCTCTCCGAGCACCTTCAGAGTCACTCATACCAGGAAGGTCAATGGATAGAGGTCAGACGAACACGGTCTCAACCTAACCCGCTGCCTTGTGGGTCAGGCTTTTTAGCCAAAGGCTTTGGTCGAGAACCCTAATTGTTCTCCTGTCTAGGCATGGGCGACCTGGCAGTATCCCAGCCCGCATACAACCATGACTATTACTACGAAAACCAACTCCATAGTGCATCGGCCGTCGCGCACGATAAACAGGGTCGCCTTACCTGTTGCATACAGCAGGGCGGGTAAGCGAAAATAAGCTACTGCTGGCCCTACCCTTCAAACTGTTTCCGACCCTTCCCCTCCCCCATCCACTCTTAACAACTCTCTGTCTGTCAATCCCAGATTTAGAAAAGACCGCGCTGAACACGTTGGAACATTTTCTGTTCGCGAATCTACAGATCACTTTTTTTAAACCACGGACCTCTGCTTACATCGGAGCCATGAATGTCAGGACTCTGAGACAAATAGGCCAGCAAGCTGCACTGGCTCTTACCTTAGATAGTCTATCTATTGATGTTTGCTGTTTATCGGAAACGCGCTTATATGATCCGTCTATAATTACTGAACTTACTGCCCCAAATCTTTCAACTCGCTACTTTTTGCGCTGCTCTGGTAATTCTGTAGCTGCCATTTCAGGACAGGCGGGTGTTGGTATAGTGCTGAATTCACGTGCCGAATCCTGTCTAATCGATTGGATTCCTCGCAATAGCAGGATGTGCGCAGTTAGACTCGCCACTAATATTAGACCAAACTCAAAATCTTCTAATCAGAGATGCTTGTTTATTGTAGAAACTTACGCTCCGACTAACACCAATTCCGACGACGAGAAGAACGCCTTCTACGACGATCTTTATGCTCTTTTGCGACGTGCAAAAAGCTCCGATATTGTTGTCTTAGCAGGAGATATGAATGCCAGACTGGGTCGCTTAGATACATCTGAATCACAATTAGGTGGCATGTTTGGTCTTGAAAGCCAACGCACAGATAACGGTGAACGGTTTATACAATTCTGTGCACAATCTCGATTATTCATTAGCAGCACCTCCTTTCGCCATAAAAGATGTCAATGTGCCACATGGCGCTCGCCGGATGGAAGCCAACCTTCGGCCCAAATCGACCATATCGCCATAAGTGCTCGCTGGAGAGGTTGCATTGAGGACTACCGCTCTTTTTGGAATACCTGCGTAGATTCAGATCATGCTCTTGTGCGATGTAAGTTCTCGTTAAAGTTCTCCGGTGCGAAGCCCTCGAATGGTAAACGCATTGCTGTCGAAAAATTCTTTCAGCCTGCAGTTCAAGACATTTATAGGACCACCTTGAGTAACTCACTCCCAGTTGCCCAGTATGCAACTACCGATGAAAGGTGGAACAAAATAGCAGGGATTATGCGAGCCGCCGCAATAACAGCCTGTGAGACTGCACAACCACCCCAAAAGTCCCACTGGATTTCACAGCGCTCTATAGAAATTCTTCACCAGCGACGCGAAATACCTCATGGTCCTGGACACAACACAGAGCGTAGACGCGTGAGGAATGAACTTAAACGGAGCTTAAGACTAGACAGAGAAAGGTGGTGGCTAAATAAGGTCGAAGAAATGGAAATAGCAAATAATGCGGGTAACGTGCGAAAACTCTTCCAACTTATTCGATCGACTGGGCCTACGAAACAAGGAGTGAGTGAGACTATAGCGGAATTAGACGGTACTCTTATCAATAATAAGATTCGCCGCCTGTCACGCTTGGCCGAACATTTTGAAGAACAATTCAGTTGGTCGCCTGCAACAGAATCATTCCCTCACTTGAGGCAGTGTGATCCTTGGCCTGTTAGCGTAGATCCCCCTAATGATTTAGAAATTAAAGCATGTATCGAATCCATGAAACGATTCAAAGCTGCTGGCCCCGATGACATACCGCCTGTTTTGTTCAAAGAAGGTGGCCAAGTTCTAATCAGCACATTAGGAGATCTCCTCCGTGAAGTGTGGATGTCAGAATCCGTCCCTCCGAGTTGGGGCGAATCAGTTATCATAACTATATTTAAAAAAGGTGTGCGAAGCTCATGCTCTAATCACCGTGGGATAAGTCTCACTCCCATCATTACGAGATTATTAGCGTCCATATGTCTTCGAAGATTAACATCGCATAGGGAATCACAGATCCGTGAGCAGCAAACTGGCTTCCGGCCTGGCAGAGGCTGTGTCGACCACATTTTTTACTCTTCGACGGATATTAGAACTGCGGCACACCTATCGACAGCCGACAATAGCCATCTTTTTAGACTTCAAAGGAGCATTTGATTCAGTCGACCGAAATGTCCTGTTTAAGACCTTGCTGTGCAAAGGCGTTCCGCAAAAGTATGTCAACATACTACGCGCACTTTATGCTCATACATCCGGATGCGTTAGGGTTTACAATGAACTCTCACCCAAATTCAACACCACAAGTGGCGTCCGACAAGGATGCCCGATTTCTCCGTTTTTGTTCAATTTTGTAATTGATGCAATTATGGAATTATGCAACGAAGGTGCCCCAGCTTTCGGAGTTCACATAATGCCAGGCGTCAAGCTTCTCGACTTGGATTATGCTGATGACATAGTTCTGCTCTTCGACTCATACACAGATGTACAGGCGATACTGAACAAGCTATCTAGTATTGTGCCCGCATTTGGAATGCGTTTTGCGCCCTCTAAGTGCAGTGTTCTTCTGCAGGACATCGACTTATTGAACAACGCTTTATTACTTGACAATCAGGCGCTTGAAATTGTGGATCGTTTTACGTATCTCGGTAGTTGTATCAATAATTCTGCATCATTTGATAACGAGGCCTCGGCACGCATTTCTAAAGCAACCGTAGCATTCCGCAACCTAGGTCACCTCTGGCGTCAGAAAGGACTGTCTCTGCTACTCAAGGGTAGAGTCTATAAAGCGACAGTTCGGGCTGTTACTGTTTGGGTGCGAAACCTGAACCTTACGTAAAGAACACATTCAGCGTCTCCAAGTATTTGACAACCGGTGTCTCCGCATCATTCTAGGAGTTAGCTGTTACAATCGTATGCGCACCGATGCTCTCCGAAATAAGTTGTTTGGTAGTAATGTCGATATAGAGAAGCAGATCAACCTGCATAGGTTACGCTGGTTGGGTCACGTTTTACGGATGCCGGACCACCGACTTCCGAAACAGATTCATTTTGCGACGCCACATCCTGGTTGGCGTAAATCTCGGGGTGGCCAAACCGTCACATGGCATAGGCAGCTAAAAAATTCTTACTAGTAACCTTTCCAAAGTAGGCGCAGCGCGTCTTCCAGGCTGGTGTCCCCGCGATCATATATCGCAATGGTTAGTTACGCTTCAGGATATGTCCCGAAACCGTGTTCAATGGCGGTCTTGCACTAAGCATCTTCTTGGAGTGTTTGCATAACCTTGTATGTTGTCAAGCGGAGTGACGAGAAAAGCTTGTTATGATGCATGACAGTGAAAGCCGCAAGGAAGCTGCCGTGCTGATGTTGCTCTACTCGTTCACGAAACTTGTTTGAATGCATGTTCCATTCGAGGTGTAGGCACCTCTTCCCAGTTTGTTTGTGCTTACTCTTCTATAGAAGCCGTAGCAATTTAAGTCCCACCCTTCCCCATCTTTTAGGATTTTACTTTTTCATGGTTGTATGGCAGTTAAGCATTCTGTACGTGCTACCGGTGTAATGCTGTCTTTGATGATGATGATGAAATGTTTGTATGTTTGTTTGTATAGTGTGATAGACTATTCCGTAGTAATAAAGGTGAAACTGTTTATTGACTTATTTTCGTATAAAGTCCCAAATCATCTGCCCTTATTTTGGTTTTAAATGAGCCTTTTAAATTTTTGTTCTGTGAGCATAGTCAAAACACCTTTCGGTTATCTCTAGTAGCCCTCTTCGCTCAACTCGTGTCAAAGTTGTTTAATTTAATACTAATTTCAGATTGGTTTTTCATGTATGTCAATATGACAAAATGTCTATCGTCATTGATTCTATCCCCGTGATTTTTCAGCTTCTACTAGGCATATTTGCCCGTGTGAACTCCGTTGCGTTATCTGAAGATATACCTCTAAATGAGGAAAAGTGGGCAGAATCCGGTTTTACGCAAACTGAAGTCGATAAGGCCTATGAACTGATGTCTACCAATTGCTTCATTGCTGCTGGATTATACGGTTTCATCGCAATAATCTCTGGTGTGGGTTACTATTTCAGTCAGCGGAAGGATTACATGATTCATTGAGTATTGATTTTTGTAATGAGTCGGCATAATATACTTTCTCCTTGATTTTTGTGCTGGGTACACTGATGCTCTGCTATCATTCCAGTTTATCGAGCGTGCGTTGTTTTGTTTTGCGATAATTGTCTTTTGATGACCATATTCACCCATCGCGCTTGTGACTGTCATTTTATTATTTATCAAATGTACGGAATTCATTTTGCACAACAGCTGCCTTTTTCTTATCCTATTGACGGAACACAGGGCTCCATAAAGTGGGTTGGACGTGTATTGCTGAATACTCAATATATGCTGAACGTCTGAAATGAAGCCATGCTTAGAGTTAAACAGAGTGTCAATCATCTTTTACGGTGAGCGCCGTTTCAAGCTTGCTAGGTGAAACCTTTTATCTATCGTCATGAATATTTATAAAGTATAGATATTCAGAAGAATAGCCCCTTGTATGCGTGTGACTTACATTACGCCATTAAAAATTTCACGATAAAGCAATAACTAGGTTGGACTGGGAAGTGAGCGTCGTAAAACGCAACTCGGAAGTTGAAAAATTTCCGTCGAAAACTTGTATTAACTACTGCTAACCATAGTTATAGTTTTCACAATTTCCATATACCTTTCCCTGCCGTGCCGTCGCTTCGGCTATCATGGCGAACTGTTTCTGATAATTTTTTAATTTGACTTCCATCTAATGTTCCCCCGAATCATTGTACTGCCTTTATACCTTACGCAATAGAGATGTTGCGTTTAGCAGAACAACCTCATTTAATCCCTAATGAAATCTGCAGGTGGAACATATCAACTCTACTTTCTTAAAAGCGATAAACTTGATTCTGACATTCAAACAGATATGGCTTGAACGCTGAGATTCTGTATCCCTTTGCAGAGGGCATTCAATCCTTTCATTGCTAATTACTACGACAAATGTTACCCCTCATGAGTGTTTCATGGGTCACCAGAAAAACTTCATTCCCATTTGGCAGTTACTTGGATATATTCCTTTTTGGAAAATTGTTGATCGTTAAACAAACTAGTAATGGAATCACAAACTAGACAGCGTCATAGACTGTTCCTGCGCTAAAATATTATCAGATTGTCCAAGCATAAACTGATATAGAATGATGGCTGTGAGAAACACAAACCTGTTTCTACATTCAGCTTAGAACCTATGGCAAACTGATTACAGCGCAGTGTCTCTTGTGCAATACAAAATTGCTGCCTCAAATTACAGTCTAGCAGTTGACGATGCAAAGTTTCAGAAACTAATATATTTGTGCCTGCGTCTCCGAGATGACCAAGAGCGAAGAAATCGGGAACCATTTCTCAAAATGTCAACGCGATTAACGCTAAGCTATTCCTGCGTCTAAAACGCATTATTGTCTATTGTGATTGTTTCATCATTGTGTAACGTTTCAATAAACAATTTAAAGCTAAACTCTCGAACGTTTTCAATATATATATATATATATATATATATATATATATATGTATATATATCAGCAGGTAATCACGTGGCCTCTGTCTCCTGCCATCTCTGCACGTTTGTGTATTATTGTTATATCATGTTTTTCACTAGCCCAATGGTCGTTGCTTGCTCGACTGTGATTACATGTTTGTTAGAAAAAATCATGTTGCTATTTACTTCTACGGAGATGACAAGAATGGCACAAACAAATTACTTTTATGTGAATCTTGCAATTAACGTCTGTCCTCGGTGTGTCTGTCCCGATTGCCACTTCGACCTGATTTATCAGGCAATCTCGTGCAAAACGGGGCCCTTCGAGTCCCCTCATCACGTTGGCTCGTTTGACAGACCTTAGGGAATAGCAAATCATTAGGTAGAACCTGATGTTCTCCGCCAGCTCGGAACATATGTATGTATGAAAGCACAAGCCTGATAGAGTCAGAGACTGCTCGGAACGGGTTGTCCCTCGAACCATTCTTATGCAACATCTATAATGGAACGCACTTTTGTCTGTTGCCCAACCCGAATTTCGCGAAAATCGTTCTTGTCTAACAAATTTGTTGACAAACTTAGACGATAAGGCGAGTGTTGTAGATGCAGGCGGCTGCAGGTTACCTTGGCATTCCTTAAGCTTTCGACGATCGATCGATCGTAATCTACTCATCAACAACAAGCTATGGAAACCTGGTATTGGAAAACTATATGAGTGGATACGTGTCTAACAGATACAGAGTTCGTGTGGATAACCAATTTCCACTAGCTGTGCTCCGCAAGGATCAGTGCTTAGACCAATACTGTTCCTCATTTACATGAACGATTTACCAATACCAACCGGCAACAAGGTGGTTCTGTTTGCTGGTAAAATAAAAATATGGAGGCGATTGCACAATGTCCATGATTGTGTATTTTGTTTCAAAACGTCCTAAATTCATTACGCGACTGTTAGTCAGCAAATAAATTGCCTTTGAATATGCAAATGTATAATATCGTGCAGATCCGCCGTGATCCTAGCCTTTCCTGCCCATACAATACGGAGAACAAATCCTAGAGTACACCGTCGAAGAAAAGGTCCTGTGTCTGGATTTGTGGTAGCTTAAAAGTGGTCCACAATGTGAAGCTGTTTAAAACCGCACCTCTCGACTACTAGGTAGGTTACGGTAGATATTTCGAGGTTTTTCCCTGGGTTGTTTTCCTCTTATGTTGAACACTTATATACACCCGCTTCTATATTATGCTGTCCAAGCCTGAACACCATGGCTCCGGAAATATATTTTAATTCGAGACCGCTTTATCATCGAGCTTTTAAGCTTTTTCACGGTTTTGAAAATACGCCGTAGGTCGAGCGACTCATACAACTGAACCTGAGGACGTTTTAACAAATGAAAATGCGAGGCCATGTTATCCTTGCATACAACATTCTTACTATTGTCCCACCTGATCTTTTTTTCCTCATATCTGTCTAGACCTGGGCAACCTGACAGTATCTTAGCCCGCGTGCAGTCTCTGACTGTGCGGCACTTTGCCTGGGTCAGGATTGTGCTTTCATATCACATCGGTTCATCCTTACCTCGGCAGTGTTACACAATCAGCAAACAGTAAAACCAGATGTAACCAGAGCTCTGATTGTTCTGGGTTGTCACACGTATGTTAGACTGCGGCATCATTCTATCTTTAGGCTTAGTGTTTTTTTTGACCCCAAGGTAATCGGTGAAGTGATAAATTGCATTGTATCAAATCCCAAAACAACCTAGTGGACAAACGCGTCCAATGAGAAAACAAGCCATAAAACACAGTTTTTCATATTATAAATATTGATCGTTTTAAGAAAAGACCAAACGAAGATAGAGAGAGAGAGCGAGATGAATGGTCTCTGTATGATAGAAATCATGCAAGTTGAGAAAAAAACAAATATTGTACAATAACGTATAAAACCGTTTCCGCGGGATCACATAGCCTATCGCTTAAAAAGTACAGTTGGCGCTTCGTGTGTTTGTCGAAATGAGGAATTATGTAAAAGCATGCGCGACAAAGGAGCTATAATACATCGTAAACAACTACCACGACATCAACAAAGCAACAACGACGAAATTGTATGTCTGGTGAATGGGTGCGGGGAGGGGGGGGTAAAAATAATCTGTTTCTAGAGGTGTACTTGATGTGAGGAATGGAACGTGCTTTTGAGGTGGCCGTGTTTATTTTTTCGACGATTTGTGCGCAATGGATTCACGGTGAACGCTGGAATGTCAACGCTGAGAACAATACGCTCTAGCGTTATAAATGGATCGTTGTGGAGAAGGGGGACAAAGGCTGTGGATGGAGCACTATCGCCTCGTTATTGCGGTTGATGTCAGCGGTGTGAAAATAGCGTAACGTGTATGCGGGATCATTTGGACGAGCTCACATCGTTTCGCCACTCTCGTCCTGGGATGTCACTCTCTGTGCTGGTTCAACTTGATTCGTTTTGCTGGGTTTCGTGGCGTGGTCCACACTGGGTTCCAAGCTACCTCCGGCATCTTTGGACTGATCGGTGTTGTGTAACGCACTAAGAATCGCTTCGACCTGGGCAATACTCGAGATTGAGGAGATTAGTGGGATTTTTGAGTCGTTTGCGAATACTTTGTTTCCTTGTTCCAGTAGATATGGAAGGATTTGGGTGATTGGCACAGAGCGTAATATACCTGGAAGTGATAACGTTTTCGTTAGGTCAAACGGTATCGTTGCGTTTGTGTTATATAACAGAAAAGGTTGACAGTTCTCATTGTTGTGATTGTGGTAGAGCTTAGGAAGGGTGTATTGGTAGTTGTCCTACTGGTATTAAGGATAATTTAAAAAGATACCAAACAGGAGTGAGATCAAATACTTCGAAAACATTTACACCATATGTGATCGGTCCGTCATGAAGTCAAGCGGCAGCATCAGGAGTGAGTTGTGGTCAAGATTAATGGACTTTGTCTGGTATTCGTCTGTCGTATGTGCGGGTTTGAAGAAGAGGATATATTAAATGTTGCAGTACCCTCCGATATGGGTAACACAGTGCTAAACTGACTGTCGCTGAAAACGGACTACAAACCTGACAGGTCAGTGCAGAGTACGCCCGATTTTGTGGTAATCATTCAGACTCCAGGTTTAACAGGGCATGTTGCAGCTCTTCTGTGCCACGGTATGGTTTTATAGTATGAACGCACAAGGATGATCAGACAACGTCCGCACCTCAAGAGAATGTTCAGGTTACACAGGGCCTAGAACAATGAAAATTCAGATCATGTCCAGTATATCAGGCCAGTGTGCACATCACATTTCTCTCACTACATTGAGAACTTTATTAGGCCGCAAGTGTGGTCATTGTGGATAGACTTTGCTCGATTTCACTCTATGGATGGGTGCAAGGTTATCATGGGCACCAATTTTATGTCTTGGTATCGTGGGGAAGGAACAGTTTTCAAAAAGTGCAATGGCAGTGGGAATGGAACCATAAACAATTTCCTACAGTTGTTTTGAGCAATTTACACTGAATTCATCAAATCGAACAATGAAGGAATTGTGTTGCGTTGCTGCATATCACACGGTGAAAAGATACTTACCCGAAAAGAACGTGTTTTCCAAATCCTTTGGATCAATGCATCGCAAACCCGACAGCGCTTGCGTCAAGATCAACCCCCGATGAATGGATTCAATGATCGACGATCCTTGGTCGGAAAGATATTGGGCAAATTCCGAGAGCAAGCGCGATTCGACTTCGGAAATGTGGCTGGCAAGATTTCTGTCCTTCCCAACTAGGCATAAGCGGCCTAAAAGGTGGAAAAGAAGACCTCGTTTACAAGTTGGTAGTCGAAAAAGTAACTCGAGGATGACGGAACATTTCGAACTGTTCACGGAAATGCCTACAAAGAAACGCAGTAATCAAAACTTTAAGCAACTGAGAGTCAAAACGTGCCTTCTGATCCATGGTTGGTGGTTGAGTGAAGTGCTTAGCCTTACAAGGTATCGGGGGATCTCAGTTTATGGTGGATATCCTTAATAAAAACCCTTGTCCAAAGTGTGGACAATGAGACAATTAGCGTGAAATGGCGAGCATAGTCGCGGAGTAAACATTGGTTAGGATACGTTCAGGTTGCCCAGGCCTAAGGATTACGCTAAACAAGCGAGACTCAAGGGTGTTTCCCGAATGCAGGACATTACCGAAGGGGAATGTTTAAAACTTTATTAACTATACTCGATAAAAGGATTTAACATATCTGTTCAGTGTAATCGAAATACTGTGCATAAGTTCCTGTCGTATAGATTCAAAAAATCCATCCAATCCGGTGCCTGATCCAGGCGAAGTGCCGCACAGTCAGAGACTGTACGTGGGCTGAGATACTCTCAGGTTGCACAGGCCTAGATAGATATGAGAATGAAAATAGAAATGGTGGTGAGACACCACCGTATTTACGCGTGTGGCTCACTACCGGTGGCAAATCAATTTAGCACGGTGTTGGCCGCACTGCACAATTGCATATTCGTGCACCCAAAACTGACAGCACACGTTTGACCCAAAATGAGGACGGTCTCAGATTTACTCACCTGTTCCCAGAACCAGCAAACTCCGAAGATATGCGTATTCTTCGTCGCTGATGGTCGCCTGTGTGAATCGGTCGATCAAATATTGAATATGTTCCGAGACGGTTGGAGATATGCCGGCCCTAATGGGAAATACACTTCGAGTTTGTAAATTTGACATAGTTGCTGCTAGTATTTTGTCCGTGGAGTAGCGCATCGCTGCAACGGCGATATCGGTGCTTTTCGAACGTTCTGTTGTTGTTGTTCTATCCGATTCGGATGTGCTGGGCTCATGAGGAGATTCTGAAATCGTTAAAGGGTTTCGACACTCTCAAGATACGCAGGCATATTGAAACGGAAATATTTTCAGCGAAATCTATTTCGATCGATGTACCATGCATAAAAACTAAAATTACCAAATTTGAGAATATCTTATGACATTTAGAAAAGTGAAAAATTCATTACCTGAAATTTCGTTCTCTGCCGAATCGTCAGGTTTGATTGGTTTTGTGTGCCCGTTTCTCAAATGCTGGAAAACCTGACAGAGGCCCAGGATAAACAAGTCTGACCATGAAGCGTTCACAAGTTCTCGACGAGCCCACAGCCTGGGAACCAAACGAAGTTTGTGAAAATTCTAGATAGCGAATGTATGCTCGCAAATGTATACTTTGATCTCATTCTGGCTACTAACAATTGCAAGTAGTCTAAAACGAGTAAAAAACTATGTTCGACCTTTGTTATTTCTCAGACGGTTTCTACCGTGGGTCCATTAAGAAGGGAGTTATGGCTGCCCATCTGGTAAGAATCCACGCCGGCGTCACATTTCCCATGCCCTTATAAATATTACCGAAAGCTTCAATAAGACAGCACTTACACAGTGCCCGTTTATAGATAAACGAAAGATGTGAAAGCACAAGCCTGATCAAGGCAAAGTGCCGCGCAGTCAGAGACTGTACGTGGGCTGAGATACTATCAGCTTGCCCAATGTCACTTTGAAATTTTAGAGGTCACTGTAGCATACGTGGTCAAGACTAGCGCCGCTCGACTGTGGGGTGTCGCGATTCGAATTCTAATGGGAAATATGTCTTATTCCTTGTTACCAATCACATCCAAATGTGAAATGGAGACCGACAATAGTTTGGAAAGTAATTGTGACTACAGTTGATGCACTCAGATTGTTTGTACAGATTTATGCTCAGTGAAACCGGAGATAAACACCGGCCCTGTGTATCTCAGTGGGATGACAAGAAAAAAACGAGAATTTGAAAAAACGGAACTCACGGTAATTGCGCAAGGTAGTCAAATCGTGTCAGCCATTCGACCGTAAGAAACAACACTCGCGAAGCCAATTCATTTGAAATCATGCAACTCGATTCCCCGTTGAGTTGATTGATTTGGTACGATTCCTCGAAATCTCTGGGCAGTCGGAACGTTTTCACCACGTCCAAGTTCACAATGGGGAACTCGATGCCCATCGGTTTGACACCGTACTGCTCTTCGGCCTCCGTGAATTGATCGTCCGACCGTGGAGTGGATTGGTTCAAAGAGTCCGTGGAATCCAGACGCGGTCGACGAGCGGCTTGTTCCGATTGCGGGATTTGACTTTTGCGCTTTCTCGATCGCGTGGAGTAAAATGTGTCAACGTTCCCGGTGTCTAGCGCCTCCTTCTTGATGAGAGAGTTCTCCGGAGTACATGAACGAATATCATTGGCTAAAATGAGAATCAATTTGAGTAGAATGTTTTGGAAAAGGAGTCAAGAAACGCCAATTAACTGAAAACGAATAATGTGCTGTAATGTGTTCAAGTAATATCTTTTTAAACAATGAAACATACGAGAGGATATGCTATACCGGGGGATAAAATCATAATCCCTGCTTCCGGCTAAGCCTATAAGGAGGCATGTATGAAAGCACAGGCCGCACAGTTATAGACTGCACGTGGGTTTGTAGCAGACCAGTGTCAATACACAATATCTATTATTGTACACTTCTATTTACTCTATCATTCGCTAATATGTGATTCAAAAGTCGGTCTGCATCGCGTGTATATTGATTGACCTTCGTCGCCCGGCCAGTGACATGGACCAGTTCAAAAAGAATCATATAGCGCGACATATATAAAGAAGTGGACACTAAGAGCAGGAACAAGAGGATATCGGAGACAAGAACATTAATAGTCAGCGAACAACAGTACTGTCCTTTTCTCTATTCCATTTCTCCTTTTTCTTCGAACTCGATTGTACTGCATAACACCGTCACTCCAGAAAAGATAAGATTCGGAATTCGAGCGTTGTTCTGTGAGCCAAAACAAGGGGGTTCAAAAGACAAAGCCGTCGCTAGAACGCAGTCCTCAGAAAATAACACTAGGGCACAACCAAAGGTTAAGATACTGTCAGGTTTCCCAGGCCTGGACAGATATGAAAAAGGAAAATAGCAATGACAGTGAGACTCCAGCGTGTTTCCGCATGCAGCTCACTACCGATGGCCAATCAATTTGACCAACGCGCAGTACTCATAAACTGCCAGCGACTGTAAATATAAATTATTGTCTCAAGTAAAACGGCCTAGACGATAGGCCAGTGTGGATTGATTTCCAACTTACCACGAATACTTCAATAACCAGACAACAGGACAGCTCATCTACAACCATTCTTCTGACTCTTATTTGAATGTCTACCCTCTCGGTTCATTAGGAAATAAAATTGAAAATGTTTATCCGACAGTTGAGGTAAGTCCCAAAATAGCACTTTGTTCATGCTAGGTATGTATGTTTGAAAACACGAGGATGGATCCAGGCAAAGCGCTGCACAGCCAGATACTGTGCGTGGGCTGAGATACTGTCAGATCGGCCACGCCTAGACAGATTGTAGAGGAAAGTAGAAATGGCAGCATGATTTCGCATGCAGCTCAGTACCGGTTGAAAACCATTTTAGAACGGTGTTACCTGCGCAGTATTGAAATACCGCTCGGATGTGCAATCGTGCAGTACTTCGTGCTGTGCGGCTAACACCGTGCTAAACTGATTTGCCACCGGTAGTGAGATGCATGCTGAAACACGCTGCAGTCTCACTACCATTTCTATTTTTCTTTCTTATATCTGTCTAAGCTTGGGTAACCTGACAGTATCTTAGCCCATGTGCAGTCTATGACTATGAGGCACTTTGTCTGGAACCGGCTTGTGCTGCTATACTTACAAAACGGGAATACTGCACGACTGTGCATCTGTGCATGCTAGGTGAAGATGATGGCTCGTGGAAATATAACAGTAATTTGGTACTATCGGGACCTACCATTTTTGACCAGCAGTTTTGGCTCTTCGTTCGACCCGGTATCCCCAGACGATCGACGGCCGAGCAAGTTTAATAGATTGGTAGATCTGTTTGGAGGCGGTGCGGGAATCGGCATGGGTTCAAAAACTGATGTAATCTGGGGACACGTGGACAGAGGAAGTTGCAGATCAAACGGATAGGCCATAAAGGGTTGCGGTAGTTTTTCCCCGAGTGATTGCGCTGTCAACGTTGGGCATGACGATTGAGTGCTAATGGAATTCACATTACTGGAGTTCAGCATCATAGCCATCAATGCACCGAAAGTCTCGGTATTGGCACAGTACAGCGTAGGCTTCGGGGTCATGGCTTCGACGTTTGCTTGCGTGGACGATGACTGAAAGTTCCGTGAGGTTATTAAATTGGGAGAAGGAACAGAAATACATTAAAATGATGAAGAATGCTCACAGACGATGAGAGATGGTGGGGTCACTTATGAATCCCAGTAATTCATAGCATTCATAGAGCTGATATTCGGAAAATGTGCCATGCGACATTGAAATCAGTCGAAGGCATGTCATAAACTGAAAGGCATAGTGCTGGCCGTGATATTGTCTATTTTCATAGTCCAGTGTTTTACTCGTGCCTTTATTGATGTCATGTACGTGCGATATAATGCAATGAAGTGCTATGAGCATACGGTACTGTCCACAGCATGACCTGGCTCTAGTTCGAGTGCACATCACATCAAAATGCAACCTGCACGGCAGTACGGAGTTGTGCACCTGCTATCTGCACGGATGTGCAATCGTACAGTACCTTTGTGCTGTGCGGCTACCGCCGTACTAAGTTGATTGGTCACCGGTAGTGAGCTGCATGCGAAAACACGATGGAGTCTCACTGCCAATTTTATTTCTATTTTTCCAGTACCTATCTAGGCCTGGGAAACCTGACAGTATCTTAGCCCACGTGCAGTCTATGACTGTGCGGCACTTTGCCTGGATCAGGCTTGAGCTTTCATACATCTGCAAAGAGGAATAAGTTCCGGGATTTTTTCTCAGAATTTGCCCCGGGAACCCTTCTCGAAAACAGGATATCCCGCCAGACAGTGGAAGTTTTCATTGACTAGCACCATCTTTACAGATTGTCTGTCTGCATCAACCCAGAGAGCATCCTATCACCAATCATCCGTCTTCGCCTCTCTACTTTGTGCGTTAGGAGCAGTTCGGTCAGATTGACGAGAGACAATTGTGCGGGTCATCCGGACTTGGCTGTCAGAGGTGGTCTGAGACGCGTCTCATATAGCATCATTTTATATTTAATCAGGACCCATTCATGCCATCACCTCAGCCGTGACTATGTTTGAACTATTTTGATAGCAAAACATCCAGGATTTAGTCTACCCGCTCAGAGAACACTAGAAATGCAAACAAGAAATATTAACAACGATGTAATTTGTGTCACCAGTGTATTAGGAGCAGCGGTCGGATAACGGTTATGATGAAGGGAAAATGGTAGTTGACTTGTCCGATATTGGCCCTCCGGCGCTAGTGTTAAATGCAGATGCCTAAGAATAAGGACGTTGAACCTCTACACAGCGGGCGTATGTACTTATAAAAAGATCACTGGGATTCTAGAAAAGTCCCTCAATTATTGCGGCGGTTTCCTTCTTCTGTGGGCGAATGACCATGAGGTTAATATTCTTCGTTCAAAGCTCGTAATAACGGTAAAGCGTGTGCGATATCAAACATCATGGTCAACTAT
The DNA here is from genome assembly GCA_013407085.1 of Atriophallophorus winterbourni. Classification (NCBI taxonomy): domain Eukaryota; kingdom Metazoa; phylum Platyhelminthes; class Trematoda; order Plagiorchiida; family Microphallidae; genus Atriophallophorus; species Atriophallophorus winterbourni. Next base: position 23,100 of record JACCGJ010018647.1, on the reverse strand, counting down.
TTCGGAGTGGTGAAAAACAGTAGCATGCAAGAGGGTTCTAAAAACCTACCTGACGAGCATTTTGTTGAGATTCCGCGTTTGCAGAATCGCTTTTCTCGGCCCACTGCATTGCGGTCAAATTCGAGAGAGATTTCGCCAATTCCGCCAACGAGGATTCCAATTGGAAACTTGAAGTCGGATAGATTTGTGGCGCCAAGTTGGACGGACTGAAAACGAATTGGTTGCGTGTCAGCGACGCATTGTTGTTTGTGCTCGCGCTTGACATGATCGCATCGGCAGCCGAGGTGAATAAAGGCATGGATGCCAGAACAACCGTCGGTGGTGGGCAAATCGAGCTAGATGAGGCGGTTTTGTCGCTCGTTTCGGTCGAGTTTAGCTTGCCCTCGAATTGCATAAGCGGTGAGCTCATAGAGGATGGGTTGGAAATACTCACTGAAATGGAATCGCTGTTGAGTGAGTCTTGCATATTCGTTTGTGGTTTGGCGGACTGTCCACCGCTGTTGGGGACAGTGGAGTCCGAAAAACGCCCGTCATCCGGTGCAGGGGCTGCGGCCAGACATTCGGAGAGCAAATCAGTGGCATTGTCTGAATCGTGTTTCAACGACCGGGCGGAAGAAACGTCGAGCTGAGATGTTTTGTTCCCGGTGCCAAACGATTGATTTTCCGTGTTGGGTGAATCCCCGCGATGGTCCGAGACCACACAACCATCCGAGAATGTGAACCCGAAACTGTTGGTTGGACGACGCTCGTTTTGAACCGCCTCCGATCGCATCCCAACTGCGAGACACTTTTGCAAGCGACAATACTGGCATCGATTGCGGTACGCTTTGTTGACCAGACAATTTTGTTTGCTTCGGCAAATGTAGCTCACGTGTCCTCGGATGGAGCGTTTGAAAAATCCTTTGCAACCTTCGCACGAGACTACCCCATAGTGTCGACCTGCGGGGGTGAGCAAAGCAAGGCAATTGATGGAAAGGTTGAATGGCAAACAAGGAAACTCGTATCTGCAATCGATTGGAATATGTTTGGGACCGATCGTGTATTCATAATGCAAAGAAATTTGAGTGCAATCGGTTAGAGTAGTTTTTGGGTAACGTTTCACATCTGACACAGAAGCTTCGTCAAACCAAGGGTGATAGTCAGGAAAGGGAACATGATTAAGTAGTAGTCGACCCCCTACCACTTATTTGACCCTACTGCTAAACATCCTATAGTACGCCTACAGTGTGTCGTATCTGTTGATTATTTATCATAAATGGGGTGTGATCCCAAGCGAGAACGTTACTATCGAGGCGGGCCAAGTCTGTAAAATGTCGCACTGGGACGCTATCGACATTTCACGTTATTGATTGACTTGTAGGTCTCAGACCAAGACGCAAAGCAGTATCATCGCAATAGGACTTTGACGAAACAGAGTGGGAAAACGAGTCTAATTTGCCGCATGTGATATCATATATATATATATATATATATAATATATAATGACCGAGTAAATTAATGTCAGGGAATAATAGATGATGCACTCTTTCCATTGATGTCGGTTCATTGCCATCGTTGTCAATGTGTCGAGCCATACACTCTCCCCTTCTCTTGCACCCCATCCAGGCAAGCGCGCTCGTCCAACCCTAGCTAGACCAGAAGTGAGCCTTTTCAAGCCACTCTTCCAAGTTAGTGACTGACCACCAGCCACATTTTCCCGTCTGTACCAGCTGACGCATAGAGCGCTCCGCGTGGTAACCATCCAGGTTTCATGCGCACGACGAGCCCCAACCAGCAGAGATGACGTCGGTTAATGGCTGTCTGAAAGCTAGTGCCGTTGCTTCGTGATGATGCCACCGAACGTGAGCAATCCTTCGCAAACAACGTTGGTCGAAGACCTCCAACCTCCTAACATCTTCTGCGCGAACAGTCCAACATTCACTCCCGTAAAGCAATACTGTCCTTACCGAGGTGGAATATATCCTTCCTTTCAAACCCAAGCTCAAATCACGTCTCTTCCTTAAGTTTAGTGAATACCAGTCTGGCCTCAGCCATTTTGGACGTGATTTCCTTTATCCGACCCTCAGCAACCACCAGGCTTCCTAAGTAGTTGAACTACTCAACACGATCGACAACCAGATCATTGATAGCGAAATTTGGCAGTTCACCTGACAAGTCTAAAAAGGAGCAATTTACACTTGCTTGGTGAATACTTACAATACCATAGTTAGAAGCCTCCATTGCCATCATATCCAATGACTGTTGGATAAATGCTGGGTCTTCGCCCAGTAAGACAATATCATTAGCATAGTCCAGATCTGTGACACGCCCACTAGGAAGCTCAACGCCATCCGTGGAGAAACTAGTAAGAGCACTCCGGAGGACGTCCTCGATGGCAAAGTTGAACAAGATCGGAGAGATTGGACAGCCCTGTCTAACACCCGTAGTAGCGTTGAATGGCATTAAAAGGCTATCGTAAGTTTTTACCCTCCCTATCGAATGAGCGTATAAGTCCCTTAGGACAGCGACGTACTTCTATGGAATTCCATTGCGAAGTAAGCAGTTTCATAGGGCGGATCTGTCAACCGAGTCAACGGCGGTTCTAATATCCACATCTATATCCATATCCGCATAGAAATGTTTAGGCTCTGAAGTAAATCCGACTTCACCGTTTAATGAATCAAAGGGTGTTGATCGAATCCACTTAAACTAAAAGCTCCCTTTAACTGTCCTTTTCTTTTAATAGCACAGTATTAATCCACCTATATTGTTGCGTGAGCTTAGAAATGGCTAATAAGTGGGGCTTAAACCTTGGTATGAAAGCACAAGCCTGATCCAGGCAAAGTGCCGCACAATCAGAGACTGCACGTGGGCTAAGATACTGTCAGGTTGCCCAGGCCTAGACCGATATGAGGGGGGGATAGAAATAGAAATGGTAGTGAGACTCCAGCGTGTTGCAGCATGCAGCTCACTACCGTTGGCCAATCAATTTATCACGATGTTAGCCGTACAGCACAGAAATGCTGCACGATTGCACATCCGGCTTAAACCTTAAATCAAGATTGACCCATAAAATCAAAACTATTTATGAATTATTGACCTAAAAAATTGGAAATTGGCATAAGCTCATGACGGGGCGTTTCCGAGCCCCGCTCTTGGACCGTGGTGAGGTGAGAATGTAAGGAAGCCGGTTGAATCGTATGACGAATGAGATGCGTTAATGAAGTCTATAATATTTCTTCTGGCTTAGTATCTTACAACCCGTGACCGTTTTGTGCTGTTCGGATGTAGCAAGACGGTGCTGAGAGATGTATGTCCTTGTGTCCAAGAAATTAAAACGCCTGGGACGGATCCAAGTGTAGATGGTAGGCAACATGTAAAAATCATATCCAAATGCGCTCAGTCTACCATGATGCCGGTAAGGACACTTTCTTATTCAGGAAGGCGTGATTGTGGCCGAATGATAACTATGGAACTCTCTTTGACCCCACCAATATCGTTCATCGAAAAAATATGGAATTTATCAAGTTATTCAGTACGGAAAATACAACAAGTTCCGAACGTACCAGACGCTTTGTCCCCGCAAACACGACAAGGTTCCCAGGATTGATTCTCGGGCAATGACGACATATAATCAGGCTTTACTACCGACGGACTCGAAGCCGTGGAACAAGTCACTGGGACCGACGATGGATTTGGAGAACCGACGCGATCCTCTGTCGGTTTGGAATCGATCGAGGGGGCGATGGTGGTGTATACGGTTGCGCTTGAATTCGGGAGCAAGACGCTAGCCCCGTAGGTACAACCAACAGATGTGGATGAGGTGTTGGTGAACGGTTGCAAGAACGGTGCTCGCGTATACGTCACTCCAGGAACCAGAGAGAATAGAGCGGGTGTGCTGATGTGGATAGGTATCGATTCCGAGCCAGCCGTTTGGTTATCGAGCGCTGAGTGCTGAGATGCGAGTGGAAATGTGACGCCAAAAGATTGCGGTTGTTCATCCAACTTGAAGGTTTGGTTGGCAGGACGCTGTAGTCCTTGCGTGCATCCATCAATCAAATGTTTGACGATGAGATTTTGCAGCAACGTTGACAAGTTTTCGTCCGTCATTGACTGTTGATTGTTATAGGCAACTTCATTGGACATATTCTAGTGAAAAAGAAGGGAAGAAATACAAAAGTGGTGGTAATTTAAATTGCATCTGGGTATACGAAAGCGCGAGCCCCTTCGCTAATTAGCTGTGTGTTACGCAGCGTAAAAACAGCGGTACATTTTCTGAAAATGTACATGGATTAGGCGATGCATACTATAGCACTCGGTTGTCAATATGACCAATAGTGCCATGGCTTGAAAGCAGATTCGTCACAAGAGCAACGGTTGGACCATGTTGCTCGAGAATGTTCGGTTTTACGATCGTGCGGTCATAATTGGTGACGTTCACACTGTACGAAAGTGTCTATCTTCGGCTATGAGCGGAAGCCAACAACTAACATCAGCATAGGTTTTACTCAAAGGTAGCCCGTTCAGACACTGAACAACTGACAGCAACGCAACCGGTTTCACTGTAAGATATGTTGTCTTATTCATATATTTTACTTCAGTCCAAAGTGTGCGAATATACATTCAAGATTCCGTGCTATCCCAAGGGAGTCAGTGGCATCAGGAATATCGCAGGGGCCTAGTGCTAGCTGTTGCCCATACCTGTTTATTTTTAACGATTACATGTTTAAGCGTTGATTGATGTGAATTTCTCATTGATTGATTCTTGGAGACCGCCGAAATCTGTTCAACAAGCCGCGATAGTACCGTGGTTTCAAAATATCATGACGCAGGGTAACTTAATCGTGGGACATGTTTTTTGCTAAACTCATTGCAAGAGGTAATCCAATGGATGTGAAACGATAAATTACGGTGATTCTAAAAGCCATCTATAGAGACCATGGTTTGTGTTAATAATATCTACGTTGGCTGACAAAGAAGGGATTTGACACTAAAGGAAAAGGGTTCAAACGGGGGTGAAAATAACATTTGATAGAGAATGTGCGCTCTGTGATTGACTCCCAAAGCATGTTTAACGTTTAGATAGCGCAGTGTATTTAGAAGAATACGAATTAATATGATGCTTTCCATAGGAAGAAAAATGAGGTAAGCTTGATTAGAGTAAAGGATTGCACGTTTTGAAGTAGAAAGAGTGCGGGCATTTTTCGTAAACAGGTCGAAATTTCATCCCTGAAATAATGTTCAATGTGATAACGAGATAAATTTGACCTCACGAGTTTAACAGCCTAAATTTAACAAAAATATCTGAGGGCATTAGAATTATTAGTTCAAGGTAACTTCTCGGGAATATTGATAATTGGCAGCTTCGCCCCTAGTTTGACTCTTGTTCAATTCACAAACGATTTGTAACGAAAGTATTGCATCGTTCGCTAATAAAGCCACTTGAAAACGAGTTTCACGCGTATTTGAAGAGTTACAAATTAATCATCTCTCTGATCAACTCCTCGACATATCTAATGTATGTATGTATGTATGAAAGCACAAGCCTGATCCAGGCAAAGCGCCGCACAGTCAGAGACTGCACCTGGGCTAAGATACTGTCAGGTTGCCCAGGCCTAGACAGATATGAGGGAGAAATAGAAATGGTAGTGAGACTCCAGCCTGTTTCAGTATGCAGCTCACCACCGATGGCCAATCAATTTAGCACGGTGTTAGCCGCACAGCACAGCAGTACTGTACGATTGCACATCCGTGCACCAGAGAGTGGATTATCAGAGCTGATAACTACGTCCAGGCAGTGCCGCACAGTCATAGACTGTCACGTTGCACAGGCCTAGACCGACACGAGACGGAAACGGCGGATAAACATGGTTAAATATCAAAAGCAGCGCAACTGATATGAGATTGACATAAAAAATTAAATCTTGCCAAGCATTTACAAAACTGACTCACCTGTGTTAAAAGCTGGGCGATAATATCTGGTGACAGACCGTTGCTCAATTGAGCAATATTATCAAGAGTCGGTGTGGCAATGTTAGGCTGTTCCCCCATGGAAGTTGCGGTAGTTCCCGAGAGATTTGTGCCGCCAACACCTTGTTTGCGATGGCTCAGTTGTGACAACGGTTGATACATCGAGAGAATATTCAAATTTTCCAGCAACCCACTTCTCACAGGTGGTGCTAGCACCGCGATATTTGGTGGGACGTTCCCGAGTGGATTGACTGATGAGCCACCAGCTATGGATCCCAGCGCTTGTCGTAGATACGCCACTGAGGTAGCCGGGTTGTTTAGACCTGTTGATTGTTCCACCTCCACGTTCTCGTTTACAATTGGGGCGTTTTGCGCGGACGTAGATGTGAGTCCACCACAACCGAGTAGTGTGAGCAGGGCGTTGATGTCCAGCGTCAAATTTTCTCTCTTCGCTTCGACCCTTTGATTCGCCTGTAACGGAAAAAATGTCACTCACAATTTTTTGTTGAACACGTTTAATTGCGAATTATGATTCCGGGTAATGAAACAACTTAGTTCTAGACCTGTTCCGAGTCCACGGGTGAAGTATTGCGAGGCGGTAAGCTGTCTGTTCTGGTCCACATGGTTCGCGCGTAACGTGCGTGTTGCTGTAGCCAACTGACTTGCCTTAAACGCGCTTTGACGGGTCAGCTCGTATGAATTCCGATCGATCAGTGTGTTATCACTCGTGAGAAAACATTCGAAATGAATAAATAACAAAGTTCGAGGTCACCCGAAAGGGTTGATGGTCGATCATCACCCAGCCAATACCGTTATCAGTTAAAAGGTCGAATTAAAAGTGCAAGCGCAATCGACCTTTATCGGCGGTCCATGTTACACGCAGATAACTGCGGCGGTGTTCGATCGTCACGATAGGCAAAGCAACTTTCAGAAGAGAAAACAACTTTTACGGAACCATGCGAATTTCCCTCAGCGGAATATGACTTTGTGCCGGTAAACGTGAGAATATAATCGTGGGTAAAATGATTATGAATATTCGAGATTCCAACTCTTTTCTCGTAAAGCGGCATTTTTGCGTGAGTCATTTGGATGTTGGAGAAAGATGATACCGAAAACAGACAATGAGTGCAGGCGTGTTGCACAATCTTATAGACAGTTCGTGGGCAACGTCCCTCAAGTTGTCAGATAATTGAAGAGCTAGCAGAAGCCATATGACTGCAGCAAAATGTTAGTCAATGTGCTACTAATTTACTTAGGTTAAAGATGTAGATGAAGATAAACAAGATTAAATTTGGAGGTGTATCAGACATTGTCCTGGTTCGTTTGAAAGGTATAATTTAGATTGATAGTCAAGCACTACCTGTAGTTTTTCAAAATACAACCTCAAAAAACCAACTCGATTATCTTAGCGGAAAATCAATGGCATTCAAACGTTAATGTTTAGCCAACTCAGTAAACATAAGCACGAGCAACAGTGTGGAAAACGATACTTATTGATCATGATCAGCAAGTAAAACAATAGTCGTTCACGGGTCAGCATGAAAAGTCGCGGGTTCGGATACGCATGCTAGACTTCTAGGATCGATAGCATTGTTGTTTTACCACACTCCGAAGCAAGATCGCTAATGACTAACACAATGATAGTGAGGCGAAATTCTACCCGCGCGTTAGCAGTTGTAGAAGTACGGATGTGTCGCTGTGAAAAGAACAGCTACGACATCGATTGGCCGAACACTTATGCTTAATCTTCGTTTTCGTAAGCACACGCACGATCGAAAAATGAACATGAAATTGTTGAAACAACTGCAGTCCGCTATAGACGAAGGGACAAAGTCAAGATCAAGGATTGCCGTGGGACTGTAGTGGGTTCTTGTTTGAAGACAGTCACGAGCGTCAATTGTTGTATTACGGTGGTATCAACGCAGATTGAAAACACTGACGACAGGAGGTCCCAGTGGGAGTGAGACAAAGCGCGATAGTCAGGCTCAACTGGACCGTTTATCACTGGTATCAAAGCTTTACGGAGAGCGCAAAGGGACACAAATATAATCTCGCTGTGTTGTGGATGTTAAAAACACAATCACGTTCATGAACTCACCTTAGCGAACACACACTGTTCAACTCAGCTGAGCTTGGTCGGAACCTAATTCAAATACTGAGGGCAGAAACGAAACACAATACGTGTACTAATGGGGTCACTTGGTACGGATCGATCGGCATAAATGTGTGTATGAGTGTGCACTGCATACCATGCACACGCGGACAAAGCACCGACCGATCGTTGTCTGACCTAATGCCCTCGATGGCATGGCATGATGTGTTGCACAATGCTCGCGCGCACACACAACACACACACAGCTTCGTGTTCTCTATTTCTCACTCGCTCTCGTCCTTTTTGTGGCTCACGCGGTGCACAAAATCGAACGAATTGGTGCGAGCAGAATAATAGCGCAGTTGTGCGAAACAAGCGATACCTACGCAAATCTTGTTCAAGCCAACCGTCTGTTCTTAACCAAGAATCTTTTGACCGGGAAGACTCAGATCAAACACCAATGTTAAATGGTCTCGTACAACGCGCCACGGTGATTCAGAGTGAAAATGGTTTCATTAATTTTGGAACACGTTCGGCCGTTTAAATCTATGCCACTGCAAGATATTCGTTGGGTTAAAGGAACATGAGCTCGTGTCGTGGAACATCTGTTGGCAGTTTCGTTCAACAGGTTGTAGCAGACCATTGTCTCGACACTTGGATATGTTCTCCGAGCTTGTTGAGTTTGCATCGGACGTTTCGTTGCCAGACTAGGCAACATCTTCAGCGATTGTTGGCGACCCGAGCTACAAATATTCCAAACAATACTAACATTGTCTCGACACATTTATCAGTCTACACGTCTACTTATTCAACCTTTCGCCAACACACGATTCAAAGGTCAATCAGCATCACGTGTATAATTATCGATCTTCGCCGCCCGGTCAGTGATGTCGACCACTTTTCACATTATTATAAATGGCGGCGAACAACGATATTGCCCCTTTCTCCATTTCCATTCCCCCCTTTTTCTCTTCCAACCATTGTACAGAACAACGCCGTCACTTCATAAAGATAAGATTTAGTATACAAGCGTTGTTCTCTGAGCCGAGACGAGGGGGTTCGAAAGGCGAAGCCATCGCTAGAACGCCGTCATCAGTAAACACCACTAGGGCCATAACCAAAAGGTTACTGATTAAACTTTGAACGACAAATCAGCAGTGAAGGGTGCTACCACATAATCAATGATAGCAATCAATAAGGTAACATGTTCTTCTATCACAGAACAGGCGCAATGGTTCTCTGCCTGTTCGTGTCAATTGGAAATTCTATAAAAGATGCCCGGCATTCAGTCTGACACTGCGTGAACATTTGTGCTAAAAGCTACGGTTCTGTGAGTGAAAGCGCAATGGGAACGTTAAAACAAGGAATGCTTTCTGATCCAATGAAATCGAAAAAGTGTGGTCAAATTTAGGATGGTTCGAAAGAGGTTTCGGTGAGGATGCCATTTAGTTGACGAGGAACTACAAGCATGTGGTACACCCAAGCTGGATTTCTTGACCGAGAAACGATCAGTTCGAATACCGCGGTAAAGATACACAGGAACAATTTTTGTTGGTTGTAATGACCAACTGTAAACCGAGAGATTTTTATCTTAACCAGCAAGTGGTAGTCGCAAAACAACAAGCGACGTTTTACACGCCGGGAGGAACACCTTTAGATAGGCGTTGCAAACGACGGTTAAGTTCGCGGAAGGACCCAGAGTCGCCGAAAGTTAAGGTGTAGTTCACAAACATGCAGTCACATTCAGTTAGTTGATTAAGTAAACAAAATAAAGAATTAGATTAAGTGTTCGGGAAACGAATAATTCAATAAAAATGTGTCTAATTTCGTTTTAAATTCATGCAAGCTAGTGGAGTGAGCAACGGTTGAAGGTAAACTGTTCCAAGTAAAACAGTCACGGGCAGATTAAAAATACCATCTACACTTCATGCGGGAATGGGGTACCACCAGCACATTTTCGTGGGTCCGGGATATTGCGCCGTGAGCAATTAACATAAGGGGATTGAGGTGGGTCAATGTGGGTCGAATCGTGTTTTCGGTCCGAATGTCTATCACGTTATCGACCCGCTCCCACCTCGATCTGACATCAACCACTTCACCTCCAGCGTTTCTCGCCCACGTGACAATTGCCTCGCCCCTTAAGGTCAACCCCAAACCCCACATCACAAGAGAACGTCGATCGGTTCACCTTTTATTATCCAAATGACAAAGAACAAAGAACACGCCCATCTTCTAAAGATACGTCTCGTACGTGTGAGAAAGTTTTAAGCCAGTCTGTGCCGATTGTCACATGGATCTGATTTGTCAAGCGATTTCGCTTCGAGTTCTCACCGTTTTAGGCTCTTTGACCGACCTTGACATTTTGTTCGACAGCTGGTGCTTCTCTTTTCGGGTAGGTTCACTCTAGAGCCTTATTAATATAATTATTCAGCAACCAGAATTTCTATGGGATGGCGATTGTTGCCACCGGGAGCTTCTTGCGTCTCTTGCTCTGGCGTTGTGATAGGTAGTATTCTGTGTGTCATCCGGGAGCTCATGGATGGCACATGGCTACTGTCCTTCACGTCTCATCCTAAATATCACAGCACCTTTAATCGCGTATCAACATCAGCCATGAGCAAGGCTCTATAGAATAAAATCTCTCCGGGTCAAGTTTAATCTATATTGTTGACGTTCCATTTTGGAACAGATCATCCTTGATGTGATAGTCGCAGTGCGATCCTCGTGATCGAATGGCTTTAGATGAACCCTTGGCAGAAGCAGCATAGAGCAGTGGCACCTGTCCACTAAAGACCGCATCGAACCATGCAGCCATTTTATCTACACAAGCAAACGGCCGCGTTAGTCTGGGTCGAGTTGCGCCGATTGCACCTTCATGTGAAGAAATGTTTGGTGATACTGCAACATTCATATAACGTTAAACAGCAAATGATAATCCGGAGTATTAATTGTAGGGTCGTGGTGGGCTAGTGCGACACGTCTACAAGGTTTGGGGTCTAATAGATCGGAATATGACGCAAAAGCGAGTACAATGGCGGTCTTTTTGTAGAAAAGTTGGAGTGTTTGATTAATCTTGTCTGCTGTCAAGTGAAGTGACGAGGAAAGCTTGTTATGATGTGTGACAGTGAAAGCCGCATGGAAGCTGTCGTGCTGATGTAGTTCTACTCGTTCACAACACTTGCTTGGATGCATGTTTGATTCCTGTTGTAGGCACCTCATCCCAATGTGCCTGCGCCTGATGTTCTACAGGTTCAGTTGCGTTTTAGGTCCCACCGTTCTCCGCCATATTGGACTTTTTACCATGCCATTGCTGTATGGCAGTTAAGCACTTGGTACTCGTTCCCGGTGTAGTGCTGTCTATGAGGATGATGATGGCCTAGTGATCAGGACGGCCGCCTTTCGATCGGGAAATTCATGGTTAGAATTCTCGCTGAGGTGGCACGTTTTGAGGAATATCTGCTTGATTCTTATGCCCTGGCATACCCGGGTGTAAAATCGGTCTCGACAATATTCTGGAAGTAATAGACTACCGCCAGAAGGCTTAAAATCGTCTTTGACGCTATGTGGTATCGCAACCGTAGATAAGCACAATCAATGCAAATCCTAGAGGCCAGATGATAAATAAAGGCTGAATAGTACACGTGAGTTCTTTTTTGGATCGAAAAGGCTATGCAGAGTATGCGACAAAAGCATTGAGTACCCGGCGATTGAGTACCATTAATTCAAAAGAATAGAGCTTGACGTGTGATCATCAAGATTAAATACATTGCGTATTGGCGTGGTCACACTAACGGGGTGAATCAAAGCAAAATCAAAACGAAATTACGCTAAGATAGATTGTGAAGGTTTCGGTGATCAAACAAGTTTTTTACACGATAAACGACACCGCAGCAACCTTAGTCCTAGTTTATTCCACGCCCATACGGCACCCACAAACACGTAACCCTGGCGACCCGATTACGGTCGATCGATAGTCCCGTCCGTGTTTCACGACCAACGCCACTGACCTAATTGCCCGTGGCTGTCCTACAAATGGGTCATCAACACGAGGTTTGTCTGAGCGCGGCGTTTGCCCCAAACGATCGGTACGAAAACCATTCAACACGAGTATGAATGTGAGTTGCCTCAATTCCGCAGCGATTGCTTACACTCATCATGTTTCTTTGCGTTTGGTAAAGTGGAAGTTTGAAAGTAGAATCACAGGTTATTTTATCAGTTCTGTCGCGACAACTTTGATCGTCTATTAGAGCAGAATTCCCCGGTCAATGTTCCACAAAAGATAAACAAAACGGATGCGTAGGCGTTGGGTAAAATGACTGTGGGATAAAACGGCACTGATGCTGGACAGCGGATAAACCACAGAGTAGCATAAACAGCATGCCCTATCTACAGGACAAACAAAGGGTGGGGTTTGACCGGGGCACAGGTTAGACCTTGTTCCATGAGCGCAGCACGAACAGGTCGAGAGACAAACGCCTGTCTAGTATTTGTCCAACGTGAGCTAGAGAGACCGATGGTTTTAAGACGGAAGGTCAGACAATCGAAATGACCTTTATAGCCTTAGCAACAAAGTGTATGGGAGGAAACTTTGATAATCAATCGAGTGTTGAAATTTAATTGGACAAGGCGCCACGGTTACCGATATCTACATGACCAAAATGTAAGCGGTTAATGCGAAAAAATGGGCTAACGAAAACGTAAAATCCGTATTCACCGTATTCGCATTTAGCAGTGAAGTGTCAGCATTCTAAAACCAGATCAAGTGTGAAATGAAATTCCTACAGTGTGACGTGAATTGGTGTCAATAAATAAATCTTGGACGGACAGAACAACACATTTTGACAGTACTCAAGAGCAAGACGCGCCGATGGCAGCAATCGCAGCAATCTACGAGAATCCGGGTTATGACAGAATTACGTGAGAATGGTTCGGACGATAGCCCGCATAATAGCGGCAATGTAAATGGAAGGCCATGACATCTATTGATTCGGTCACATCGGTCTAACAGGCCCAACTTGGAGAGGACTCCAACGGAACCTGGTACACCAGATCGAAGTCACACCATACGCGGATGTATCAAGGACTCTTTTGAGAATACGAGAATCGCCTATCAAAGAGTTTCATTCTTTGTCACTTTCGCAATCAACGCTTGAACAGCCAAGGTTTTCTTGTGTGTAGAATTCAGGGGTGGGCGTGATTAACAATGGGAAGATTGACATGAGGGGCTAAATCGTAACACAATCGACAGGATGGGAAACGTTGATTCGAGGGTCCTCGAGATGGGGGGTCGATAACCGAACTGATGTTCGTACCGGAAACACGTCTTGGCATCCACCCATGTGACCACATCTCGTGCCGACAGGGCCTCGGTTTACGAACGATAACGTATGTCATACCAGAAAACTCATCGTGTCTCAATACGAGTGTAAGAATTGGTGTCGGCAGTAGGTCATTACATGCAATAGGTCAGTGACGATGAACACCGGTGAAAGCTATAAAGTGTTTTGGCATGATGAGCTAAGAATTAGCAGCGGCTGTGTATCAACTACTAGCTAAAAGGTGGGTTGTCTGAGCAAAGTAAGATGACGCTGGTACAGACAGCAGTCAAAAGGAGTAACCTATTTTGTCACACATGTGCTCATCGAAAACAAAGAGATATGATTGAATCAGGATATCGGACGTGTTCCGACTTGCACTCGGTCAGACATGGTCGTGTATATTTAACGAGTCATCGAGAGACGGTCAATTTGAGAGAGAAAAAATCTTACACCTAGTGTGCGGGTTTGTGAATTGAAACTTGTGTCGTGATGTATCTAGATGATGCGTCCTTAATAGGGGCACACAGAATGTCACTGTTTATTGTCTTTGAAGACATGCAGTCAGTGTGTATCCACGGTGTAAGTGGGCTGACAGTTGGGGGGTCGTCGTGTGCAAACGGATCGAGACATACACGGACGTACGTACACAAACGACCACAAGAGCGACCTCTCATAGGTACGACACATCGACCCGAATTGTAATCGCTTTTGACCGCCCTGTACCGAACGCGGTTATAACCCAGTTGTCGGAAAAGAGGATACACATAAGATGACAGACGTCTTCAGGTTGTATCATCTGCACTCAGGTGGAGTTTGTGTGTGTGTGTTTGTGAAGGCCACAAAGACACATGCGTACTGAACGAGACATACGCAAATAACCTGGCTGGTAAAAATGGGCCCAATTCAGGACAGTCAGGACGCGGTGCGGCAGTGTGGATAAGGTGTGCGCGTAGATGAAACCGGGTGGGGTTAATCGAGGGTCACCGCGGAAGACGGAGCAAAAAGCGCTTTGTTCGTCAAAAGGGGAAGCGAAACCTATGCGGACCCCACCAATGGCGAGAGACACGGGGCGCATTGTTTTTGCAGCCGCCAGACTAACTGACCCAGATAGAATGACCCCACGGAATACAAACACAAGGCCCAAACAGGTCACTGAGGCAGACAGCCATACTTCTAATCAATAACAACGAGAAATCGTTCGAGGCTTAAAGCCAACGGCAATGAACATTTTTTTAAACGCATGTCCGAAAGTTCTTCAACAACGTGAGAACAGGTATATATGGATTATAATGACGTAACCTGAAGATCAGTACAGAAACGTCGGAAGCATTAATGCATGTAGATAATTCCGTTGAAATATCGGATTACCAATTATTATAAGAATAATGAACTATTCTAACTAACATTTGTGGTGTCTTAACGCACGGGTTACAATCATTCAAGCAAGCAGTGAAACGGAGCGGTGCACTTGTTCACCTCTTCAACCGCAAAATGACCGCTAAACGGATTCATCAGATCGATAATTAATACCGTTTGCAATTGTGCGAGAGAAAGGTGTTTCGAACGTGTCCGAACTACCACCGATGGTCAAGTATCAGGGATTCCAGATGTCAATTAAATTTTCGGTGATATACATACCACAGCCAAGTATTTAGTCCTTGACTCGGGCGTTTAAATTAGTTTTATGCATAGAATCACAAGGCAGGCAGTGTTACGTTGTCTTATAGAGTATGAGGAACATTATTATGGATAAATACTTTGCCGGAGATTTCAACCTATTACTCCGTCATGAAGTGTATGTAACAAGTATCAAACCCCGACATCAAGATATTATAGTTATAAAACCATAAGAGAATAAGAGTCAAAAGAAACGGTGCATTAGTGAGATGGAATCAGTCATAGCAAACAATTGGCAGATAAGAAAATGCGAAGTTTAATGTCTAAGGCCGTGTACTCCATAAAGCGTGGAGTTAGCTGCTCGCTAGGCATGGTGGATAACAATTAGTTTCGAATTAACATGTCACTAATAACAGATAGAATCCCTTTCGAATGAAAATCGCCCAATAACTAGAGTTGAGTTTTCGCTACAATGATCAAATGATCCAGACAATTAGAACAAATAAACCGCTGCTCCTATTGGACAAAGGTTAACAAAGACCACAATGGTTGGTCGGGGGCAAACGACCTTCTCGGTCACAGGTCAAATAGACGTCTGATGTGAAACTAAGCGGCTGTCTGACTGGTTTTGCAAGGAACGAGTGACACAGATGAGGAGGGTTTGAAATAAGAATTGAGTGATAAAATATTACTCACTGATTGCTGCAACAGCAACGATTGTAGTAAACTTGGAATTAAATCGGTACCATTGCTTGCACATTGTGGTAACAAGGTCGAGAGGTCAGGGTTCACAGTAGATGCGTTGCTACGATTGTTGGTTGTGTTTTGAGCGGATAATGCGGGTTGGCCTACGCTTGAAGTAACAGCGAGTGAACGGGCGATTCCCGGTTGGCCATTCGTCTCTGTAGTAGAGTAGGAATTTCGCCTAACGTCTGAATGGGAAGAAACCATTGGATTCGAAGCCAGGCTACCAACTGATCTCAACAGTTGCAACAATTGGGCATTGGATGTTTTCCCAGGGACCAACAATTGTCCATTGACCGGACAGGATAGACCAGCCGCGAAATTGTTCAACAGATTAGCCAGACTTTGCTCGGAGGGATTTAGAACTGGTTGCGACACACCCCAAACGGGTTTGAGTACCGTTGATCCCATTGAGGCAGTGAGAATAGTTCCGATGGGGTTATCCGTTTCAACTTTGGACATTGTGTAGTGTAGATCCGAAACTGAATTCGAATCGCTGGTAGTTTTCGTGGGAATCTGGTGCAAGTCGTTATTTGATTGATTGTGTAAAGAGGTTGTTGTGACAGGCGTTGCCATACGAAAATCCCAACGATACAGGTGCGTTCATGTAAAATTAGAGACGCTGTTTGGCAAGTGAAAAGGGTTAACAATGATGTGCTAAGTCTTGGTTGATAAATCGATAACGAGAAAACAAACTTGAATGATTTAACAGCACAGGTGCGTGGAAATAAGTCAAGTAAATCAATCGGTATCATAGGAAATGTTGCGTTACAATTCGCAATGTAATCTCACCGAATAATTAGCTGATAACTTCATAACTTGTGATTGATTAGAAATGACCAATTAATTGTCCCTGAACACAGAGAACCCGTGCAGACGGTGAAGTGTTGCAAACCCGGAAATTGCGTTCAGCACGAGTGACATTACAAACAGACAGTGAGGTTAAACTGCTTGATTATCAAACCAAAGCCGAGATTGCATCCTGGCAAGCTTGGAGTTTCTCTTATCTAACGCGGTCTGAAAATAGCCAATAAATATAATGCTAAGGCACAAAACGCCAGCCACGTCCCTGTTTGTTAAAAGCAAGCAATTGTTTTGATCTCACCAATGTTTAGGGTCGAACGAAGAAACAAATTGTGGCCTGCATACAACCGATCGGATTGGTGGAAACGCTTTAAGACAGGAAGGAGTAAGCAAAACCGAAACACCTTTGGACCTGACCCGTAAACACAGACGGATAAAAGTCCTTGACCTGAGAACTCGATGTTTTGATCGAGAATCGGAAACCGGTTTATAAACCACAAAGTATGAAGCAGTGGGATTCTATTGATTTTTAGTGAAGCTGCAGAGGTCCGCTGAAATACAGAAAACGACAACGTTCACTGCAGCACAAGTGACTAGACATGATAACAAAAGACCTTATTGAGGGGGGACGAAAGAAATTAATGTGTCAATAATTTTGGAACTTGAAAATGTGAATATGTGAACCTGAGTAAAATTTACCATTAGCATTTAGAGTAATTAGTATATTTCTAGGTTAACCGGATTTGATATGAGACATATTAGTATAATCGCGTGAGAATAAAACTAAACAGGTAATTATTGTTTCGATCAGTAAGTAAAGTATCATCGAGGGTGTAGCATATGTTACTTGAATATAAAATAAATAACCATCACAGGCTGTCACATCAATTACTGAAATACCATACGAAAAGCGTACTTTAAAGCGGCAATGTTTATACCTTCCGACTTCATGGTAGAAACCAAACGCTATTACATAAGTAAAACGATACAGTGGCTCAGATTCATCACCTTGAGAACTGTACATATCTTTGAAAAGGTTATGGCAAAATTTATTCTTGGCAGGCACGTCTCGTGATATGTTTAAAAGTAATCCTCACAATGATATAATCTGAATAAAAAGAATTGTCAGGACCTGTAAGGTCAGTATTGATTGATATGGAAATCAACATGCTTAACCGCCTAATCATTCGTCCATCTAGATATTAATATATAATAATAATACAATATAAAGTTCGGAAATATCTATGAATTTATATAAGCAAATTAATGAACAAACAATATTTAGGATATTTTCTATAGTGACCGGTCAAATCCATCAAGGCTAGATAAAAGAATGAGTAGCTTACTTGTTCACTTCAAATGACGTAATAACAGCGCGTTTCGGGCATCAAATGATTAAAATAATCCATATGCGCGGAGCGACACCGAAGCTCAAACGCTCGAACACAGGTCAAATGAATTATGCTAACAACCCCCGACAAAGGTCAGGTTTTGGTTGACAGGCTTCGTTATTCGCCATACACACTCACGCACATGAACACACACACACCGACACAGCCATACATCGTACGGTACGAGGAGCGTTAGCTAGACACGCGCGTGTCTCAACCGCGTAGCTTGTGTGAGGTGGTGAAGCGACACACAACCTGAACTATGACTCCGATTTGCTGGATGTAATCGGAACACATGCAGTGGTAAACTGTGACCGCACTTCGGCGAGAACGCACAAGTCAAGCGAGCAACCAATCAGCGAATAGGAGGGCTGTGTCCTCGTTTAAGGATTTCCGCCCTGATTGACGCGAACTGTTTTTGACGTGGCTAAACCTTATGGCGTTTTCACGTCCCTCTATGTTTATTCGGGTGGCAAGTGGTGTTTACGGCCCGAGTCAAGTAGTCCTGCCTGTATTTTCTCAACTGATATTGCGTGCTACCTTCAATTTCACGGATCATTTAGTGCTCCGAAATACGCCTTTTTCAAACAATACAGTTCACGAAACGATATTTGTATGAGAAAAATTAGGATTACCCGTTGTGGGTCACTAAAAACATAGTAGGACAACGGATCTTTTCGTGATGACCCGTCAATAATACAATAACTGAAAGTACGAACAAATACCTCACCACTAGTGTTTTTTTAATTTAAAACTCGTTAAAAATTCTCCATGTTGGCCCCGGAGGTTCATCATGCTTGCAATAAACGGGCATAGATTCATAAATTTGAGAATTCTCATTTCAAACGCATTTCGATTCGCAACCTTGAGCTGAAGTTGCTATCGCTCTCGTCTGATGTGCAACTGAAGTCAGCTATTGAAATCCCTACGAAGAATGTATTTTTGTACGTTGTGCCCAAGTGATCAAACGAATTCTTAGTGCCCATGGTATGGAAAGCGATAGCGCTAGCTTTCTTCCTTAACTCTGGCACGTGAAATCGAGAATATTGCTGGAAACGGTTGATCGAAGCCAGATCGATGGATATCAAGGGCCATTGTGTATAGTCAAACGAGCAAATCTCACCGGAACTGACGTAACAAACTTCACAACGACACTCACCGTCCTGTTGTAGAAAGCAACACTCGGGAATTTCTGTGGAGACTGAAATCCCGTGAAGGGGGTGAGATCAACCGTATGCTGAAAGACGTACATTGCTGCATATTATCTGATACATCAATCAATTATAGCTCGATACAATATACGAATGGCGGTGGTGTTGTAGAAAAATTCACATTGTCTGCTAGAATTTTAAAATGGAGATCTTCAATGTATCCACTTTACTTTACTTTAAAATCAGAACAGTTTTAAGGTGAGTTCGGAATTGCTCCTACGCTAGTCGGTACAGCCCGTCGAACATTCTGTTTGTACTCACCATTTTCACTCAAACTATGAAATTCCCGCGGACGTGTGCATAACCCGATCGAGTGGAAAACAAAGCTCCAAGTGGACGATAGTGGCTAAAATCGGTTGGCAACGAGACCCAGGATTTAAAACAGTGGTTAATTATACAAGCTTGTTCTTGCCAATTTAAACAGTGGTTAATTATACAAGCTTGTTCTTGCCAATATGAAACATGATTGCCACAACTAACGCTGAGATATCGAATTCACACAGTTGGTCTGCGAAGTTGCCTGATCGTTGTAGTCTTCCGATCACCGGCACTTCATATCGAGTTCGGATTCCCAAATGCCTCAATTGGTTCGCTACCTGATGATTCTTGCTTACTTGGATCGCCATATTCAGCTTTAGCCATAATACGATTGATTTGAAAACGTGAGACAAACCCAGCCCCCTCTTATTGATCAATCATTGGTTCTCATCGCCCATCGCTCGTCGGAATTTCACTGAATATTTTTTTTTAAATTTCTATTTCCTTTTCATCACCTAAACTAGGTGGCGGTAGTTCAGTGCGAACCAATCGATCGCTGTCAAGTTTTGCACCTTCGGGTGAATCATGACCTACGATCGACTGCGGCCATCCGGTGCGAAGCAGAACGCGAGTTTCTAGCAAAGCTTGATCATTTGTCAGAGTTCATGGGTCAATAACATGTTCTAATGACCGGAGTGTGTGCGCTTGAATGATGTATGATGTGAAAATGAGTTTAACTAACATGGAGGTGTTAAATTTGGTATGATGTTAGCAAATGTTTCGCCAACACAGTTCATTTTCTATTATTTATCCGGCAGCTGGGATCCATAGGGTCGGTGCTTAGCGCCGGTTTTTTAGTACGAGCGTAATTCAAGGTAATTCAAGGTTTTTAATGGTCTAAAAAGCAACAAGCTCAACAACAACCATAGGATGGTAAAAATTGAAATTTAAGTGCATAAACAATATAAGAACATAGATTAAACAGTATATAAGTATTACGGGATGTGATGCCAACCACGGGACTTGGTGTGAGGCTGTCTGTCGCAGTCATTTTTCTATCATTGTCGATACACCTTTTCATCTGGGTGTAATGCGGAATCGCGGTCAAGCACACTTCTCGAAGTTCACAACCCCCGTGGGACTCAAACCCTCCAACCTTCCGATTGAAGGGCGGAGCCACCGCAGTCACAGCCATCATAGTAATGAAAACGTTATTTGTAAAATATCGATTATTTCATTTGATGCTAATGACCCAGACGGTGTTTCGTCAGACCATGTATCTCAGTGCTAGTAGTATTTGCGTGTATATTATAATTATTCTGGCAAACCTTAATTGCATATGAAATGTTTAAGACGGGATAGGAACCGAGTATGCTGAAGGAGATGAGCTCAATTCAATCGAAGAATATGTCAACATATTGCTCATTATAGATGGGCCAGATAGACGGAAACTCTGACTTCAAGGAACTACGTGATCTTCTATAGTGACAACGATATCAGTATGCAGCGTGCGTTACAATCTTGTACTCTCTGATGGCTGAAACCTCTGGTAGAATTGGAACGCGAAATTCGTGAAATTATCAGCTATAGATGCGCATCTAAAGGCGCTATTATCACGGTTATACAATACCATACAGTCATGACGCCAGATAAAATGCAAATGAAGTACCTGGAATCATGACAAGGTCGTTATTCTTATACGAATATTCTATCGTGTTGTACACCATAAAATCTTGAATGTTGACTTTTGGAAATTTGATCTTTTTGTGCACCAAGCACTTATGGTTGATCTCCGATTCCTAAACGGGCTGATTATTAAAGTGGGATCAAGTAATACAAGCAGGGAATCAATAATGTAAATCGCCTCACGCGGAAAGCCAAAGGTGGATTTCTGTAGAGCTAACCGTGCAATGATCGAATATGACTTTACATCGGTTATCTCGAAAATAAAATATACCGTTTCTTCATCCAGTAAAATTGTGCAACTTGAGTGCGATTAATAAATAAAGGCAGAGGCAGCTTTCATCATTAGCATGGGTTTGAATTAACTCGATTTTGGATTGTGATAATAACTTTGAGAATAAAAATGTAGCCTATCGCAAAATTAAAAAAATACGTGACTAACGTTTAAACGTGTAAAAAAGAAAGCAGCACGGGAACAAAAAATACTTTAAGAAAACGTAGACTGTCAATTTGCTGATAACCACTGCGTCCAAGAAGGAATATCGAAAGGACGAGCGCTAAATGCATCACTCACTCACTCAGTCCTCTCCGTGCCGGGTGGCACATGAGGTGAAGACAACTTCACGCCAGTGGTTCCGGTCTGCCGCTGCTTCCGTTGCCGTCTGCACCGTGAATCCTTGTGCATGTAGTTCGCGTTCCAACGTTCTGCTCCAAGTTTCCTTGGGCAGTCCCCTTTTTCGTTTACCTTGCGGATGCCAGTGCATGGCTACCTTCGTATGCGAACTGGGATCCATCCTGCAGACATGACTGAAACCATCTCCCCGTCGTCTTTTGACTACGGTAGATACCCACCTCCAGACCAGTTTTTTTCTCAGGAGCTCTTCATTCATAATGGGGTGTGGCCAAAAAATTCGAAGACCCTTCTCAAGCACGTAGTTTGAAACACGTTCATTCTGCCTCAATGGCAGTAGTCGTCGTCCAGCAATTCCGATGCATACAGCAACACACTCGGAACGTTGCTCTTGAAGAGTTTGATCTTCGTGTTAATGCTGAGAGTGGAGGATTTCCAAATGGAATTCAGCATGCAGAATGCTTGGTTCGCCTTCCCGATCCTTCTCCTGACCTCATCTTCACAGTCACCATTTACAGTCAGTTTGCTCCCAAGGTAGACGGTATCTGTAATCTCACTGAGCGGTTGACCGTCCACGAACACTGGGGGTTGCTCCGGGACATTCTTCCGCATTACCTCCGATTTGCCAGCGTTAATTTCTAAACCCACCGTCTTGCCAATTTCGGATAGTCGATCGCTCTTGCTCTGGATGTCACTGATCTTGCACGCCAAGAGGGCAACGTCATCCGCATAGTCCATTGTTGAGTAGAATTTTCGGATCTGTTGTCATCGTTTCCGTAGCAATGTAGCTTTTACGGGATGGGGTTGCTAGCCCTAAGCCCAACCCTCCTCCTTTCTCAGACGGGCTTGGGACCGTCCTTGGCGGAGCGCTAAATGCACGAGAGAGAAAAACTTCTAAAGGACAATATCATGTAGTTCCGTTGAGTAGTTGATGTAAATCAGCATTTGACTATATACTGGTACTGTGGATTGGATGTGTTTGTGAGAATGGAATCAATTAGCCGCTCACATGTAGTGGAATGCTGTTCCACAACATTCGCATAACGTTGCACACTTTCTCCACAATTACACCTGAAAACAGGTTTCTGGAAGTTGGCCGACATCGGGTGTGTGATAGTAAGCCTTCCGACGGTGTAAAAGTGATTGACGAGTTTTGACATTGAGGTATATTCACAGTGTGAGCATAAGCTCAAACACAACATGAACAGTGAAACGAATGGTGGATAACATTGATACAACCGACATGGCCAACCATCTATACAAACAAAATGCACACGAAGATGTGGTGAAGCGTATGAGCATGACCGAAATATCCGTACTTGTGTGTCGCGTGATGAAAAAGCGTGCAAGTACGAATAGTGCAATCCCAAAATCACTTTGAAACAAAGCAATTGTTACGTTG
>JACCGJ010018646.1:0-19671 GCA_013407085.1 Atriophallophorus winterbourni | reverse complement strand
AAAGAAGAATTTCAAAGCTACACGACACTTAACATGTTTCTTACACCTCCCACCAAATTCTTCCATGGATTCAAAATGTGTAATCAACCTAGCTCAAGTGCCTGCAACCTACAATTCGTAAAGCAAACAAAAGGACAATAGAATAACGCAAGTGACTTTATTTAGTGGCGAGTCACACACGCCACGTCGCATCACTATCACTGGACACATGTGGCTTTTTATAGGGAAAACGTTTGCTAGACAAAGACACACCACGTCCTCCGGTTCTGCCACCGTCCCCTACAATGAGCTCATGCATGTTATCCCACCCGAACGAGCCTTGTGTATTGCATCCTCGAATAACGATATTTCGCGCCATCTAAACAAGTCTAATCTACAAAATATTATTAGTGTATCATGAGTTCGAAACACAAATGGCTCCTCAGGTACACAACGGAACACTTTACTCCAATCATATGGATTGTCATGGCTACCATATGTCTCCTCCATTTCGGCTGATTCAGTGTCATGTGAACCAGGCTTACTATTCATTTGGGCTGAATAGGTGTCAGGTGAGCCAGGCTTGCTCTCCATCTTATTTGAATGAGTGTCGGAAACTTCAATCACAGAATCCGACTGGGCTAATTTACTGTCAGGTAACTTAGCTTGCTGAGCACAAGCGACAACACAAACTTGAACATCCTTCAATTTACACCAACAGAAAGCATTTCTTGACAGTTAACGAGGCTAACATGCCTTGCTATGTAATCTTTTGGACATTTGCACAATTGACCAATTCGACTCCAATCAATACGAGCTCGACGTGACACGAAGTCTGTGAGTTGCTTAAATGTAATTCCTAATACTTCGCAGTATATAGCGTTCTTCAGATCAGCCCACTGTTGCTGGAACACAGCCGGTAAAATATGCACAATACACTCCAAAGTGTCACTTGCATTCAAAATCACCTGGCACTCCAATAGAGTGAGGGCGACCTGACATTTAGGCATTGAAGAAGCGAGACCCGCGAAGCATTCTGATTGGCCAATCAGTCGTCGGGCCTCTTCCACTAACTCATCTAACATGCCTTTTAACATTTAACATTTAACATGCCTTGGATTCCCAAGAATATTTATTGAACGTTAAATTCCGCTGAAACAAATGACCTTGAAAAAATTATTTTGCAAATGTACATCCTATAATCTGATTGTACAAAGCTTTTGGAAATTATTGATCATGTTTAACATGCCTTGGATTTCCAAGAATAAAATTTATCTATTTATTTATTTAACAGAGTAGGCCACAAGACAAGGTAGACCTGATGCTCGTTTATGACAGGTACCATGAGTTAATTTAGAGATTGTGGCATTTGCAATCGCTAAATCTTGCTCTAATTCAAGTGCCCGTTTAGAAGGTTCACAGTTACACTCGAGTCCATGTCTACCAACTGATGGAGACTCGAAATCAGCTGCGCCATCTTTTAGGGACCGAACCGCTTCACACCATAATATTGCTGAGCGTTCAGGCATAATAGATGTACAATAATGATTTTGAAACACAAAATAAATGAACGTGACCAGGAGTTCAACAAAATTCTCCAAAGGAATCGAGCTTCAATTTTCGAATCCGCGCAGATTCACGCAATTCCAAGGACGAAGTTGAGCAGCGGATCCACCAAGTTGAATACTGCTTCGGTTGCAACAAACCAAATAGTATTTTCTCCGAGACAAATACGAGAAGGAAACAGAACAGAATGGCGGCACGAAGATCCAAGTTGATCCTTGTTCGAATAGGCAGAAGATCCAAATTGACCGTTTCCAATTGAGCAATTCAATTTTCTGTTTCTCCAAATAGAACAATCCGAGTTGAGAACTGTAACGACTTAAGTCGCTGTTTAACGCGCAGACCACCCGTTTCTTAGTTCGACAATTCAAGACAATGATTCGAGTTTACTACGGTTCTATTAACAAGATTAATAGACAATAACAATGACAAACCTCAACTGTACCGGGTTGTACAAATGACGCGGACCAAAAATGCTCAAATGTTCCAAATGACAACAATAAATTCAGCCAACGCTGACAAGATAGACTGCCAAATTATAAATGCAAGGGGATAAAATTACCGTAGAAAAGTCTAACAAATACTAGACACCCAAATTGGTGTCAAAATCCGAATGCCCAAAATGGCAACCAAATTCAACAACAATGTCCGACAATTGCACAAATAATGAATTAAAACAAAAGGTACACCAAATATGTGAACAGAGTTCTGATAGGACAATTACAAAAAGCAAGGTTAAACATCTTAATTATGAAGGAATAATAAACAAAACCAAATTCAATTCACAAAAATCAGTATTTTATAAAAGTCGGAAGTATGAGGAAAAAGAAGCATTTCAAAGCTTCACGACACTTAAGATGTCTCTTACAGGGAGCTTCAGCTTTTTCAACCTTTCCTCGTATGTATGGTCTCGAAAACCACGCACGAGTTTAGTTGCACGATGATATATCCTGTCAAGCAAGAATATATCTTTTTTCATCCACGGTGTCCATGCTTGCGATGCATGTTCCATTGTGGGAATTAAGTAAGTCTTCATGATGCTTGGCAACGTTACAGACGTAAAGGTTCTGAAGATCCGTCGTAGCATACCTAGAAGCTTTGAAGCACGTTTGTAAATGACCTCACAATGCACGCTGTTCTTTAGGCTGCCACATATCCAGACTCCAAGATCCTTCTCCGATTCGGTCCAGCTCAAAATCGTCTGCCCAAAGGGATATTCGTACTGAAAGGGCTTACCGATTTGCAGTAACTTGCACTTTTGAAAATTGAACGGCAGTTTATTTCTAACTGACCATTCGTGTAGTGCATCTAAATCACTTTGCAGTTTTACGCAGTCTGCAGTTGATTTTATTCGCATCCAAAGTTAAACATCATCCGCAAAAAGAACTACCTTGCATGAGAGCCTCTCAGGTAAATCATTGATGTAAACTAAGAAAAGCACTGGACCGAGAACGGAACCTTGCGGTACACCACTGGAGGTATTAATGGCTCGTGATTGTACCCCGTTAACTCGAACGGTTGCCTTGCGCCCATTGAGGTAGCTTTCGAACCATACGAGTAGCTGCCCGGCAATACCAATCTGTTTCAGCTTTTGTAGCAACAGCAAGTGATCAACTCTGTCGAAAGCTTTCGACATATCCAGATAACACGCGTGCACACTGTCTCCTGCGTCAACCGTTTGGGTGAAATCGTTTAATACCGTCAGCAAGTTTGTCAATCATGAGCGAGCTTTACGAAACCCATGCTGGGCGACAGATAGTATATTTTGTGATTCCAAGTGATGAACTATATTTTCCGTCACTATGCGCTCCATCACTTTGGATATCACGGGGAGCAAATACGATTTTATTAGGACATTTTCCATGTCCTTTTCGTTGGCAAAAGTGATTTTTAGAAGACGTGGTTTATCTTGATTCGGGGATTTCGTATGACGAATTATTCGAGTTACCGACACAGGGTGTATACTATCTAGGCCTATTCGATTACAAACGACGAACCAGTTTTCACGGTCATGTTTTTGCATTTCTTGAAAGAGCGTTACCTCTGAGTCAGGAATATTGGTGCATATTACACTTCAATTTTTTATGAGTTTTATCGAATTTTTCTGCTCCCTGTGATATGGAACCGTTTTGCTTTGAACTTCCTCTTTTGCCTGAGGTTTTGTGCTCAATCCTAACGCCAAACACTTATCACCTTTAGTCAATATCTAGGCGAATGTTAGCTTGCTGGAATGAGACGCGTTCACTTGGAGCTCTTTGGACGTAACCCCGGAGTGTGGAATCGATGGTACATGATTGACTTTTTTCAACAGTTCCGTCGATTGAATAAGTTCAGATTGCTTTTTGTAATCTCGAGCATCATCTGCTTCGGGTTAAATCGCTGAAGCAATTTTATCCATCAAGAGTGTTTTAAGCCTTTCCTCAATTATTCGATAATTATTTTCTAAAATTTCTAACCGAGGCTCAAGCCTTGCCTCATAGGCAGCGTTGTGTGGATTGTCGGTAGACTGTTTGCTTTGAGATGAAGTGCATATGTAACAGACACTGGGGAAATCTACGTTGTTGATAATCGATGCCAATTCCTCTGTTAGGGCTTTAACACAATTGACCTGTATTTTACTCAGGCAGCCGAAACATTTGACGACATGAGATCTAGCGCCTACCCCTTTGTTGCAAATTTTCCAAACATCACGTGCAGCCTTCTTTGTTTGGGTTTTCGGAGTCAACCTGCGTGTCATTGTGTCAATCCGGTGAGGGGTGAATCAGTGCAGTTATTGATCGATCGATAACTAGCGGTGGAGCGAATGCGTTGGATCGGGGTTAAGTGATCCAAACGATGAAAAGCGAACGAGGTAGGATAAAACTGTTGCGATTTCACGATTTTCGATCTCACAGATTTCAAAAGAATATCGGTCGATTCGGAGTGATTTGCTTTTCTCGACGGTATTTGAACAGAAACAATATTCCAAAGTACCGGGTTTGTTGCACGCGTGGGTATTTATTGGGTAACTGTGATGATTGTTTGAATAATAATCAATTCATTCAGTGCTCTCCGTGCCGGGTGGCACATGAGGCGAAGACAACTTCACACCAGTGGTTCCGGTCTGTCGCTGCTTCCATTGCCGTCTGCACCGTGAATCCTTGTGCATTTAGTTCGCGTTCCAAAGTTCTGCGCCAAGTCTCCTTGGGCCATCCCCTTTTTCGTTTACCTTGCGGAAGCCAGTGAATGGCTACCTTCGCATGCGAACTGAGATCCATCCTGCAGACATGACCGAACCACGGATCTGTTGTCATCGTTTCCGTAGCAATGTAGGTTTTACGGGATATGGTTGCTAGCCATAAGCCCAACAGTCCTCCTTTCTCAGACGGGCTTGGGACCGTCCGTGGCGGAGTTAATAATAATCAATACTAATCAATAATTCCGTAGTCAAAATTCTTATTGTAAAAGCTACATTATTCAAAACAAAATGCAATTCGAGTGAACGTCGTTTGTTCTCACTTACATTCTTGGGTTGGTTATTCAATTCAATTCAATTCAATTGATCACATTTGGCGTCGCGAGCAGCAATTCTCTATGGCAAATTCAAGTCTGGAACCTCTCGATATAAATTCAAAGGCTCAAGAAATTGAAGACTATTGTGAAAGATTCGAAATTTGGAGTATGACACGACTGAAAGCTGAGAATGATAAAAATCGGTTCATTTTCTAAATGCAGTCAGAAAATCTGCATATACATTAATCAGGAATTTAGCCTATCCTGATTCTCTTATTTATCTTCCATACGAAACGCTGAAGACGCTTTTAATGCAACACGTGAAACCTGTACATTTCGAGGCAACCGAACGCGCAAAATTTCATTCCTTGGTGCGTCAGCCCAATCAAGGAATTCGCGAATTTATCCTACCATTGTTAATTCAAGCAGCGAGATGCGACTTCGGTGACTTGCTAGAAATGCAATTGAAAGATCGTCTAATTGCTGGAATACATGACAGTGTTTTGCAGAATGAACTCTTGAAGCTGCCAGAACCCTCTTTTAAAGATGTTCTAGCTCACTGCGAACAGTATGAAGATGCGCGTGTGGCAACAACAGATTTGTCGCCAGCAGAAAATTCCCTCATGTTTAATACACATAAACGTGAAAAAGCCGAGGATCTGATGCAGACAAATGATGATGATACCTTAACTATGCCGTTTGGCGAAAAAGGAAGCGTTGACTTCCATACTTCCTATCATAGTATGGAGAACAGTCCCGTTACTCTGGTTATTCAAACTGCGTCTGGAAAGCGAGTTCGACGGATTTCTAACAGTCCCATTGCTCGTGCTAAAGAACTTTCGTTCGATGATGAAAATTTGACTTCCCTATCAACCGCCTCAAGCGCTATCCCTGTTAACCCGTCCGCATCCGCCTGTGTCATTGATTCAAACAGAAAATCTAGATTTCATTACCAAGAAAGAGACTTCAAAGTTAGCAAACTTTAAATTTAATCAGATACCATTTCAAATGAATCACCGAACTTATTTTATCCAGCGATTTCAGCACTGCCTTCTAGCTCATCTAAACGATCGTCAGACAATGTACTTTTCAAAACTGCTAGAGGATAAGCCTTACTGGCACCTTACACTACTGCCATTGAAGAAGCGAGAAAATCGTTGGCAACTGTGGATGACGTTTCGGGTTTGCTGAAACCTCCGTGTGTTCAATCAATTTAACCTGCAGACATTGGACAAACTTCTGATGAACATGCAACAAACCTATTCAAGATTACACCAATCCGAAGATGATTGGAACTGCGGTGGTTGTGATGATTGTTTGAATAATAATCAATACTAATAAATAATTCCGTAATTAAAATTCTTGTTGTAAAAGCTACATTATTCAATACATACTTCAATTCGAGTGAGCGTCGTTTGTTCTCACTTACATTCTTGGGTTGGTTATTCAATTCAATTCGATTCAATTGATCACATTTGGCGTCGCGAGCAGCAATTCTCTATGGCAAATTCAAGTCTGGAACCTCTCGATATAAATTCAAATGCTCAAGAAATTGAAGACTATTGTGGAAGATTCGAAATTTGGAGTATGACACGACCGAAAGCTGAGAATGATAAAAAATTGTTTCATTTTCTAAATGCAGTCGGAAAATCTGCATATACATTAATCAAGAATTTAGCCTATCCTGATTCTCTTATTTCTCTTCCATACGAAACGCTGAAGACGCTTTTATTAATCATAATAATAATAATAATAATAATGTATATTCTTGGATACACCAAGTCATGCCATGCATGATCATTTGTTTTCATTGGCGGTACGTTCAAATTTGACGTGCTCTCTATTACGCTCTCTGAAATTATTTTCTGGCTCATTATTCCATTATTGATTATACAATGATTAATGCTAGTTGCGTGAAGAATTCATGTCACCGAAAGGTAGCTAAGGGTATTGAGTGCCATACTTGCAAGAGATGGGCTCATCCGAAATGTTCGGGAATACATCCCGAGCATTATAAGGTGTATGTAGCGCATCGTTGGCTTCAATGGATGTGCAGCGAGTGCCAATCGGCCGCGAAAAAGGCATTCTCAGAAAAACCCAAAATCGCTTCTCCCGGGCAACCTGTCACTCCAAAACAGCCTAACCGTAAAAAATCTTATGCTGAAGTTGTGAGGGAGAGCACAACGAGGACCAACAATTCGAATCTTACGGGGACTAAAACTTCTCGTCCTAAAAAGCCACGCGATAGCACCAAAGAAGCTATTCCGTCAGTGAAGGCAGATTCGATTGTTATTACGAGAAAAAAATCTCGTTCCAAAAAGCCTCGAAACAGCAATATAGTGGATAGGGAGTCGATTCAAGCTGTAGCTGATACTATCACGGCAGAGGGATCGCCTTCAAAGCACCGTAAAGGACGAAGTAAGGCTAAATCGAAAAAGATTTTGAATACCAGGGGGCTCCCTTCCTCCCATTCAAACCTACTTGCTGCTGTCGTTTCTAGCCTCGAGAAAGTCTCCAGGGACATTGAAATGATCAAATCAGCGCGTCTAGGGATTCGAGATAAATCTCGTAATGTCCTGGTGCTAAATCAGGATGAACCCTACATACGCGAGGCTAAAGCACGTAGATCACTGGATCGGACGTGCATAAGAAATCTGCTCCGAAATGTTGAAATGCGTCCAGACACAGCGATCAGGCGCGTTCATCGTGTAGGAGTGTGGAAGGGCACCAAAGGTGCGACGGGCATAAGTCCAAGGCCTCTCTTAGTTGAATTTATCTCACAGAACGATCGTGATAAATTCCTAGCAGGTTATAATAGTCTGGACAGAATCACCAAAGGTAAACACGTTGTTGTGCCCGACGACAACAACGGATCTACAAAAAAAAGTGATCTTTTGCATGAAATGCCGAGTGGCAGCTTGCAATGTCTTTCGGAAAAAGATATGGCAGTATCAGATGCAGAAACTACGGAGGGTTCTTTGGACCTGAACGTCGTTCATAGTACTTACCCCGCAATTCCGCAGCTGATGGTTAGTAACCTTCAGAATACAACGGTACTTCAAGAGGTTGAGGTTTATTCATCCATCCAGAATAGCACGCCAAAAAACGTGCTGTCTCCTCGGGTACTACGCCCGAGGAACAAGCAGGATTGAGTCAAAATGTTTTGCTAGGTCCCGTCGCCACCGTGCTATACGGAAATTCATGTAGTATCCGAAATAAGTGGTCCGAACTTTCTATCCTGGCACATGAGCTCCGGCCACATGCAATAGCACTGTCGGAAACCTGGCTATCAGAAACTGATTCTATCCCCGAGATGATAAGTAACAGATATTCTGTAGTCAGATGCGATAGACCTAGTGAAACAAATGGGGGCGGGGTTGCCATTTTTCTTGGGCTTGGTTTTCGAACTACAGAATCGAGCGTTCGGCTTAGCACGCACAACGTTCAACTATGCTCCTGCGTCATCCACTCATATAAACAATCAATGGTAATAGCGTGCGTTTATATGAGTCCTCAAGCTAAATTGCAGGATTTGAATGATCTGCTTGATAATCTCAGTTTATTGCGCTCCGAGGGGTCCCAGGTTCTTATAGTGGGTGATTTCAATTTACCCCACATATCATGGTCGACTCAGTGTTCCACCGATAAATTGTCTGAAGACTTTACCGAATGGATTCACACGCATGCTATGAGCCAGCATGTCATTGAGCCAACAAGG
This sequence comes from Atriophallophorus winterbourni, assembly GCA_013407085.1. Lineage (NCBI taxonomy): Eukaryota > Metazoa > Platyhelminthes > Trematoda > Plagiorchiida > Microphallidae > Atriophallophorus > Atriophallophorus winterbourni. Next base: position 10,919 of record JACCGJ010018646.1, on the reverse strand, counting down.
TTTCGACAGGGTTGCTTACCTTCGTTACTGGATCTTGTAGTCTCTTCGAGTGGTGAAATGGTACGACAGGTAGAATACCTCCCTCCGCTAGGGAAGAGTGATCATATTATGATAAGCTTTCAACTAATACTCAGGTATGACAAACCTCCTCCTAAACTGAGGCGTGATTTCAAATGTGTAGATTGGGATCTTGTAGCAGAAGAAGCTAAAACGATCCTGTCGCAATACACAGGTGAAGATGTGGCTGCTAATTGGCAGCTTCTCCATTGCTGTCTCTCGAGCTTGCAAGATAAGTTTGCTCCGTTGGTTCCTGTCAAGCGGCGCAACAAGCCAATGTGGTTCACACCTGCGATGCGCCGGGTGATTAAATTCAGGGATCGAGCCTGGAAAAGCTATAAGACTTCACAGACACAACGGTCCTGGATACAGTATAAGACAGTGAGGAATAAGGCTGTAGCTATGCAACGCACAGCGAAACGTGAATTTGAAACACGGTTGGCACGCAATATCAAGCAGTGCCCAAAGCGTTACTATAGCTATGCCCAATCTAAAGGCAAAACGCGCGAGTGGATCGGTAACCTGCAACAGGATAACGGACCCCATATAGTTTCAGATGTCGAAAAGGCTTTAGCGTTTCTCAAACACTTTCAGTCAGTCCAGAGAACTGACCGCCAAATAGACCCGCCTATCACACCAGTCTCTGTAAAATCGGATGGCATTGCTGCACTCGAGGTACTATATTTCACTAATGAGGAGATTAGAATTCAGCTTGCAGCAACTAACCCACATAAGTCTGCAGGCCCAGACGGTATTCACCCTCAGTTTATTAGAAACTTGGCGCCCGTACTAGCTGAGAGCGTGGGTCGTCTTTTTAACGCATCGCTGGTGCATGGAGTTATTCCGAGTGATTGGAAGCTAGCCGATGTTATCCCGATACACAAAAGCGGCAGTCGTTCATCTGTCTGTAACTATAGACCGGTAAGCCTTACTGTCATTCTGTGTAAGATCTTAGAGAGGCTGATCAGAGATCGGATCTGCAGGCACTTAGTTGAGTTTAAGTTGCTGGACTCTGCTCAACATGGCTTCCTTAAAGGAAAGTCGTGCCTAACAAACCTCTTGGGCTTTCTAAACGAGGTCACCAGAAAATTGGATAAGGGCCAACAGGTTGAGGTTTTCTACTTGGACTTCTGCAAGGCTTTCGACTCAGTGAACCATAGGCTGCTCGCGACCAAACTAGGCTATATGGGTATCGTTGGTCCTCTAAGGAACTGGATAGTAGGCTTCTTAAGCAACAGGTACTTTCGTGTCAGGGTGGGCAGTACGTACTCACCGAAAGTAAGGGTTACAAGTGGAGTTCCGCAGGGATCTGTACTCGGGCCGCTACTTTTCCTTATCTTCATCGATGACTTGGCAGCGGCGATTAAGTGTCCCTGCTACATTTTTGCGGATGATGTCAAGTTTATTGGATCACCGAACGAAAGTGATTTTATTGACGATATTGAAAAGGTTATCAAGTGGTCTGTTATATGGGATCTACCAGTTAACTTCTCAAAAAGCTATCTCTTGTCGAAAGTCGGCAAGAAGCTGGCGGTAGCTGGCCCAGATGGTACACTTGTGATAACTGGGGTGCCGAGAGTACGCGACTTAGGTATAGAGATTTCTGCGGACTTCAAATGGGCTGATCAATGTGCAGCAGCTGCACATCGTGCTAGGAGCGCGCTGTTTCGCCTTCGATCAGTTTTATCCTGCAGGTCCCCGGAGGTTTTCATACCGATATACAAGGCTGTCGTTAGACCTCATCTCGAGTACTGCATTCAAGCTTGGTCACCTTATCTTGAAAAAGATATTGCAAGGCTTGAGGGTGTTCAGCGCCTTGCTACTCGTATGATCGAAGGGCAATCAGGTAGATCTTACGAGCAAAGACTATTAAGTCTAGGGCTCTTTTCACTGAAAAGAAGGCGGCTGCGTGGGGATCTGATAGAAACCTTCAAGATCATGGCCGGTTTTAGTACTATTCAACCAGGTGAAATGTATGTTCTCGCACCCAATGTGGGTACTCGAGGTCACCCTCTGAAACTGGCCAAACAACATGTCAGGTCTAATGCTCGTAAGCACTTCTTCAGTGAAAGAGTAGTAAGCTACTGGAACTGCCTACCTGAAGATGTCGTGAACTCTAACTCTGTAATGTGTTTCAAGAATAGACTTGATGCCGTATGGAGCTCATTATTTCCTGCATTTTGCCCCTAATTGAGTAATGATATTGTATTTACCTGGTCTTTGAAATGCATTAATGTCTCCTCACCTTTGGTGAGGGGAGTTTTTGCTCTACATTCCAGGTAACCATCCTACCAGAAGAAATCTGTGAACCTATTTTGTTTGAAGTGGTGGGCGCTCTTTTTGGCATACCACCGGAAGAAATCTGGACGCTCGATTGGCGACTGCCACATATCGTCCTGTGCAAACTGAACTGAACTGAACTGAACTATACAAATGTTAAGGTCAAACATAAATAATTTTTTGTTGTTGTTAACAACCGTAAAAAATAGTTGGATAACATTTGTACAGATGGTAGCTTGTTCAAAACATAAAGTTGATAGAATATCGGAAAAATAAATGATAAAGGTTCATGTTTTTAACGAATACGACAGTAATTGTTCAAAATGGGTTAATTACAGTTTTGGTAGGTCTGGACCGCAATGTTTATTCATGTATGATGTTCCAAATGCAACACATGAAACCTGTACATTTCGAGGCAACCGAACGCGCAAAATTTCATCCCATGGTGAGTCAGCCTAATCAAGGAATTCGCGAATTTATCCTACCATCGTTAATTCAAGCAGCGAAATGCGACTTCGGTGACATGCTAGAAATGCAATTAAAAGATCGTCTAATTGCAAGGTCGGTTGACACAGCTGCCCACATACGTAAAAGTACATGACTAACGTGGCTAAAGCTATTTTTGGAGAAAAACAAAAATCTAATTAACTAGTAGGTATGAGGTGAATAATAATTATCTACTTTCGCATCAGTGCCGAGCGCCTGATTGTGGAGATTTCTGCCACATCCACCTTATTGACCGCCTCCGCATGTAGGCGTTCGCTATACTGTATTATACCGCATCTTAATATTTCCACATTGTCTAGATCGACGCTGTGGCCCGTATCTAAAACGTGCTCCGCCAAGGCAGAATCACGAATGAAGTATTGATTATCCCTCGCATCCCGGGGCTGTTTCCGGACACATTTTATGCGTTCTTTGATTCTAGTGTGAATTTCCCTGGAAGACGGCCTTATGTAAACACCCGAAGAGTGCTTACAGTTGATTCTGTAGATGCTTTTGGTAACGTGCATCGTAAACGCTCTGTACACGTTTTGGCTACAGCAAAAAACCTTTCATCTCCTGTGCCTTTTCTTCAACGTTCTTTGGGACATTATTGTAGTAATCTGCTGTACTACAAATTGGTGAACCCTCCATACACTCATCCTTCGTGTATCTTTCCGGTAAGTCAAACGTTTTTCCGATTATTTTTTTTCGGCACTTATTTTTTGGTTACGTATTTCTGTGTGTTACGTTTTTTTATTTCGCACCTGCTATTTCAATCAGTTTTTTGTCACATAAACGGTTCATCATGAGTGAATCTAAGCGCATATTATTGGCCTCTACGGCCATCACAGTTCCCAGTTTCCTTCCTTAGGACCCCGAGTATTCGTTCTACTTATTTGAAACGGAGCTTAGCGCCAAGAATATCGTAAATGACGCAGCGATCTCCTCCTATTTGACACAAAACTGCCTACCGACATATTACTGCAGGTTCGCAACGCAGTCCTCACTGCCCCCGAAGGCAACCGCTACCATAGCCTCAAACAAGCCGTGATTTTCCGCACGGTCCATTTCGAACGCGTTAGGCTGCAACAGCTCTTTGGCGATCTGGAGGTTGTCGGAAGAAAGCCATATACCATATTGATGGAGATGCGACGGCTTCTGGGGTCAGCTCGTATGGATGAGTCGTTAATTCGGGAACCTTTGGTCCAGCACCTACCGAAGTACGTGCAGGCTATCCTAGTTTCAGCAAAAACTACTCCGATATCTGAGCTGGCTGAGATGGCGGATGGCAACTTCGAATGCATAAACTATCATCCGGATGCCCATATCACCGCCGTAGCATCAGGACAAACACACACCCGAAGTAGAACCGATGATAACAAAGCTACAGGCCTTATGGCTGATGTTGCAGAATTACGCAATGAGTTTTAAAGCCTCACACTCAGCCGCAGGCCACAGTCACGCACCCCAACCCACCGGCGCTCGAAAAGCCGTAATAATATGCTGGGTTCACCGAAAGTATGGCGAGAAAGCGCAAAGTTGCATAAAACCTTGCGCATATCACACCTCGCGAGCGGGAAACTTTCGGGTCGACAAGTAACGAGGGCTACCGCCGTCGTCTATTCTATATACCTGATAAGCCTACTGGCATACATTTTCTGTTAGACACCGGTGCAGAGGTGAGTGTGCTCCCGTCTAGCTAATTAAGCCAGCACTTAAAGGCTGCAAACGGGTCCTTAATAACAACCTACGGTAAACGCTCTTTGACTCTCGATTTAGGTTTGCGCCGTGAATTCCGCTGAATTTTCACGATCGCCGCTGTCCATTTTACAATACTAGACGTTGACTTCTTGCACGCAATCGATCTTCTTGTAGATTTCCGACGCTCGCAACTGATAGATGGAACTACCCGTCTTAAAGTTCTCGATACCCTGAGCAGAGACGCAAGGATATCTCCGGTATTTAGCTACGGCGACATCGAACCATCGTATGCCCCGCTGCTTGCGAACTATCCTAACTTATTCCGCGCATCACCGACTGTACTACCTGCAGTCTACACCCCAGTGGAACACCATATTACCACTAGTGGACCTCGGTTTACGGAAGACCGAAGCGAATAACGCCTGAAAAGTTACAGATAGCGCGCAAAGAGTTCCAGCACATGCTGGCATTGGGCATCATACGACCTTCCAGTAGCCCTTGGTCCTCTCCTCTGCACATGGCACCCAAGAAAAACCCAAACGATTGGCGCCCGTGCGGTGTTTACCGCATGTTAAATAAAGCGACAGTACCCGATAGGTACCCGATCCCGCATATTCAAGACCTGGCTGCCAATATCCATGGGTGTACCAAATATTCATTTGCATGCTTTTCCGTCATTCACACCCCACGACCGGTTTCGTGCTGTTTGCGCTCATCAGGTAGGGACAGTTAGATCAGGATCCGCATGCGCATGAAACAGTGGAAGAATGGTAAACAAAGAGCGCTTGTATGCCACTGTTGGATAAGGCTGGTACGACCAACCTGTTCAAAGCATGTGTCCAAACACATGTTAAATGGGGTTAAACCCATAACCATGAAACAAAATATTCATTTGCATGCTTTTCCGTCATTCACACCCCACGACCGGTTTCGTGCTGTTTACACTCATCAGGTAATGACAGTAAGATCAGGATCCGCATGCGCTTGAAACAGTGGAAGAATGGTAAACAAGGAGCGCTTGTAAGCCACTGTTGGATAAGGCTGGTACGACCAACCTGTTCAAAGCATGTGTCCAAACACATGTTAAATGGGGTAAAACCCGTAACCATGAAACAAAATATTCATTTGCATGCTTTTCCGTCATTCACACCCCACGACCGGTTTCGTGCTGTTTGCACTCATCAGGTAGGGACAGTAAGATCAGGATCCGCATGCGCTTGAAACAGTGGAGGAATGGTAAACAAGGAGCGCTTGTATGCCACTGTTGGATAAGGCTCGTACGACGAACCTGTTCAAAGCATGTGTCGAAACACATGTTAAATGGGGTTAAACCCATAACCATGAAACAAAATATTCATTTGCATGCTTTTCCGTCATTCACACCCCACGACCGGTTTCGTGCTGTTTGCACTCATCAGGTAGGGACAGTAAGATCAGGATCCGCATGCGCTTGAAACAGTGGAAGAATGGTAAACAAGGAGCGCTTGTATGCCACTGTTGGATAAGGCTGGTACGACCAACCTGTTCAAAGCATGTGTCCAAACACATGTTAAATGGGGTTAAACCCATAACCATGAAACAAAATATTCATTTGCATGCTTTTCCGTCATTCACACCCCACGACCGGTTTCGTGCTGTTTGCACTCATCAGGTAGGGACAGTAAGATCAGGATCCGCATGCGCTTGAAACAGTGGAAGAATGGTAAACAAGGAGCGCTTGTATGCCACTGTTGGATAAGGCTGGTACGACCAACCTGTTCAAAGCATGTGTCCAAACACATGTTAAATGGGGTTAAACCCATAACCATGAAACAAAATATTCATTTGCATGCTTTTCCGTCATTCACACCCCACGACCGGTTTCGTGCTGTTTGCGCTCATCAGGTAGGGACAGTAAGATCAGGATCCGCATGCGCATGAAACAGTGGAAGAATGGTAAACAAGGAGCGCTTGTATGCCACTGTTGGATAAGGCTGGTACGACCAACCTGTTCAAAGCATGTGTCCAAACACATGTTAAATGGGGTTAAACCCATAACCATGACACAAAATATTCATTTGCATGCTTTTCCGTCATTCACACCCCACGACCGGTTTCGTGCTGTTTGCACTCATCAGGTAGGGACAGTAAGATCAGGATCCGCATGCGCTTGAAACAGTGGAAGAATGGTAGACAAGGAGCGCTTGTATGCCACTGTTGGACAAGGCTGGTACGACCAACCTGTTCAAAGCATGTGTCCAAACACATGTTAAATGGGGTTAAACCCATAACCATTAAACAAAATATTCATTTGCATGCTTTTCCGTCATTCACACCCCACGACCGGTTTCGTGCTGTTTGCACTCATCAGGTAGGGACAGTAAGATCGGGATCTGCATGCGCTTGAAACAGTGGAAGAATGGTAAACAAGGAGCGCTTGTATGCCACTGTTGGATATGGCTGGTACGACCAACCTGTTCAAAGCATGTGTCCAAACACATGTTAAATGGGGTTAAACCCATAACCATGAAACAAAATATTCATTTGCATGCTTTTACGTCATTCACACCCGACGACCGGTTTCGTGCTGTTTGCACTCATCCGGTAGGGACAGTAAGATCAGGATCCGCATGCGCTTGAAACAGTGGAAGAATGGTAAACAAAGAGCGCTTGTATGCCACTGTTGGATGATGCTGGTACGACCAACCTGTTCAAAGCATGTGTCCAAACACATGTTAATTGGGGTTAAACCCATAACCATGAAACAAAATATTCATTTGCATGCTTTTCCATCATTCACGCCCCACGACCGGTTTCGTACTGTTTGCACTCATCAGGTAATGGCAGTAAGATCAGGATCGCATGCGCTTGAAACAGTGGAGGAATGGTAAACAAGGAGCGCTTGTATGCCACTGTTGAATAAGGCTCGTACGACGAAACTGTTCAAAGCATGTGTCGAAACACATGTTAAATGGGGTTAAACCCATAACCATGAAACAAAATATTCATTTGCATGCTTTTCCATCATTCACACCCCACGACCGGTTTCGTGCTGTTGGCACTCATCAGGTAGGGACAGTAAGATCAGGATCCGCATGCGCTTGAAACAGTGGAAGAATGGTAAACAAGGAGCGCTTGTATGCCACGGTTGGATAAGGCTGTACGACCAACCTGTTTCAAAGAAGTGTCAAACACATGTTAAATGGGGTTAAACCCATAACCATGAAACAAAATATTCATTTGCATGCTTTTCAATCATTCACACCCCACGACCGGTTTCGTGCTGTTTGCACTCATCAGGTAGGGACAGTAAGATCAGGATCCGCATGCGCTTGAAACAGTGGAAGAATGGTAAACAAGGATTGCTTGTATGCCACTGTTGGATAAGGCTGGTACGACTAACCTGTTCAAAGCATGTGTCCAAACACATGTTAAATGGGGTTAAACCCATAACCATGAAACAAAATATTCATTTGCATGCTTTTCCGTCATTCACACCCCACGACCGGTTCGTGCTGTTTGCACTCATCAGGTAGGGACAGTAAGATCAGGATCCGCATGCGCTTGAAACAGTGGAAGAATGGTAAGCAAGCAGCGCTTGTATGCCATTGTTGGATAAGGCTGGTACGACCACCTGTTCAAAGCATGTGTCCAAACACATGTTAAATGGGGTTAAACCCATAACCATGAAACAAAATATTAATTTGCATGCTTTTCCGTCATTCACACCCCACGACCGGTTTCGTGCTGTTGGCACTCATCAGGTAGGGACAGTAAGATCAGGATCCGCATGCGCTTGAAACAGTGGAAGAATGGTAAACAAGGAGCGCTTGTAGTGATGGCCACTGTTGGATAAGGCTGGTACGACCAACCTGTTCAAAGCATGTGTCCAAACACATGTTAAATGGGGTTAAACCCATAACCATGAAACAAAATATTCATTTGCATGCTTTTCCATCCTTCACACCCCACGACCGGTTTCGTGCTGTTTGCACTCATCAGGTAGGGACAGTAAGATCAGGATCCGCATGCGCTTGAAACAGTGGAAGAATGGTAAACAAGGAGCGCTTGTATGCCACTGTTGGATAAGGCTGGTACGACCAACCTGTTCAAAGCAGGTGTCCAAACACATGTTAAATGGGGTTAAACCCATAACCATGAAACAAAATATTCATTTGCATGCTTTTCCGTCATTCACACCCCACGACCGGTTTCGTGCGGTTTGCACTCATCAGGTAGGGACAGTAAGATCAGGATCCGCATGCGCTTGAAACAGTGGAAGAATGGTAAGCAAGGAGCGCTTGTATGCCACTGTTGGATAAGGCTGGTACGACCAACCTGTTCAAAGCATGTGTCCAAACACATGTTAAATGGGGTTAAACCCATAACCATGAAACAAAATATTCATTTGCATGCTTTTCCATCATTCACACCTCACGACCGGTTTAGTGCTGTTTGCACTCATCAGGTAGGGACAGTAAGATCAGGATCCGCATGCGCTTGAAACAGTGGAAGAATGGTAAACAAGAAGCGCTTGTATGCAACTGTTGGATGAGGCTGGTACGACCAACCTGTTCAAAAGCATGTGTCGAAACACATGGTAAATGGGGTTAAACCCATAACCATGAAACAAAATATTCATTTGCATGCTTTTCCGTCATTCACACCCCACGACCGGTTTCGTGCTGTTTGCACTCATCAGGTAGGGACAGTAAGATCAGGATCCGCATGCGATTGAAACAGTGGAAGAATGGTAAACAAGGAGCGCTTGTATGCCACTGTTGGATAAGGCTGGTACGACCAACCTGTTCAAAGCATGTGTCCAAACACATGTTAAATGGGGTTAAACCTATAACCATGAAACAAAATATTCATTTGCATGCTTTTCCGTCATTCACACCCCACGACCGGTTTCGTGCTGTTTGCACTCATCAGGTAGGGACAGTAAGATCAGGATCAGCATGCGCTTGAAACAGTGGAAGAATGGTAAACAAGGAGCGCTTGTATGCCACTGTTGGATAAGGCTGGTACGACCAACCTGTTCAAAGCATGTGTCCAAACACATGGTAAATGGGGTTAAACCCATAACCATGAAAAAAAATATTCATTTGCATGCTTTTCCGTCATTCACAACCCACGACCGGTTTCGTGCTGTTTGCACTCATCAGGTAGGGACAGTAAGATCAGGATCCGCATGCGCTTGAAACAGTGGAAGAATGGTAAACAAGGAGCGCTTGTAGGCCACTGTTGGATAAGGCTGGTACGACCAACCTGTTCAAAGCATGTGTCCAAACACATGTTAAATGGGGTTAAACCCATAACCATGAAACAAAATATTCATTTGCATGCTTTTCAGTCATTCACACCCCACGACCGGTTTCGTGCTGTTTGCACTCATCAGGTAGGGACAGTAAGATCAGGATCCGCATGCGCTTGAAACAGTGGAGGAATGGTAAACAAGGAGCGCTTGTATGCCACTGTTGGATAAGGCTCGTACGACGAACCTGTTCAAAGCATGTGTCGAAACACATGTGAAATGGGTTAACCCATAATAACCATAAAACAAAATATTAATTTGCATGCTTTTCCGTCATTCACACCCCACGACAGGTTTCGTAATGTTTGCACTCATTAGGTAGGGACAGTTAGATCAGGATCCGCATGCGCTTGAAACAGTGGAGGAATGGTAAACAAGGAGCGCTTGTATGCCACTGTTGGATAAGGCTCGTACGACGAACCTGTTCAATGCATGTGTCGAAACACATGTTAAATGGGGTTAAGCCCATAACCATGAAACAAATATTCATTTGCATGCTTTTCCGTCATTCACACCCCACGACCGGTTTCGTACTGTTTGCACTCATCAGGTAGGGACAGTAAGATCAGGATCCGCATGCGCTTGAAACCGTGGAGGAATGGTAAACAAGGAGCGCTTGTATGCCACTGTTGGATAAGGCTCGTACGACGAACCTGTTCAAAGCATGTGTCGAAACATGTTAAATGGGGTTAAGCCCATAACCATGAAACAAAATATTCATTTGCATGCTTTTCCGTCATTCACACCCCACGACCGGTTTCGTGCTATTTGCACTCATCAGGTAGGGACAGTAAGATCAGGATCCGCATGCGCTTGAAACAGTGGAGGAATGGTAAAAAAGGAGCGCTTGTATGCCACTGTTGGATAAGGCTCGTACGACGAACCTGTTCAAAGCATGTGTCGAAACACATGTTAAATGGGGTTAAACCCATAACCATGAAACAAAATATTCATTTGCATGCTTTTCCGTCATTCAAACCCCACGACCGGTTTCGTGCTGTTTGCACTCATCAGGTAGGGACAGTAAGATCAGGATCCGCATGCGCTGGAAACAGTGGAGGAATGGTAAACAAGGAGCGCTTGTATGCCACTGTTGGAT